>PVKZ01003456.1:0-131432 GCA_004027375.1 Macroglossus sobrinus
GTTAGGGTTAGGGTTAGGGTTAGGGTTAGGGTTAGGGTTAGGGCTTGGGCTAGGTTTAGCGTTAGGGTTAGGGTTAGGGTTAGGGTAGGGTTCAGGTTACGGTTAGGGTTAGGGTTAGGTTTAGGGTTAGGTTTAGGTTTAGGGATAGAATCAGAGTAACGGTTAGGTTTAAAGCTAGGGTTAGAGCTAGGGCTTGGTATAGTTTAGGGTTAGTTTTAGGTCGAGGGCTAGGGTTAGTGTTTGGGTTTGGGTTAGAGTTAGGTTTAAGATAAGGGTTAGGGTTAGGGCTATAGCTAAGTTTAGCGTTAGGGTTAGCGTTAGGGTTAGGGTAAGGTTAGGGTTGGGTTAGGGTTAAGGTTAGGTTTAGGTTTATGGTTAGGGTTAGGTTTAGGGTTAAGGCTAGTTTTAAAGCTAGGGCTTGCTTTAAGTTTAGGGTTAGATTTCAGGCGAGGGTTAGGGTTAGTGTTACTGTTAGGGTTAGGGTTAGCGTTAGGGCTACGGCTAGGGTTAGGGTTACGGTTAGTGATAGGGTCAGAGTAACGGTTAGGTTTAAAGCTAGGGTTAGAGCTAGGGCTTGCTATAGTTTAGAGTTAGAGTTAGGGCGAGTTTAAGGGTTAGTGTTAGGGTTAGGGTTAGGGTTAGGGTTAGTGTTAGGTTTAGGACTACAGCTAGGTTTAGGGTTAGGGTTAGGGTTAGGTTTTGGGTTAGGGTTAGTTTTAGGGTTAGGGTTAGGTTTAAGTTTAGGGTTTTCGTTAGGGCTCGGGTTAGGGTTCAGGATAGGATAGAGCTCGAAAAAATGTTAGGGTTAGGGTTAGAATTAGGGTTAGGTTTAGGGTTAGGGTTAGGGCTACACCTAGGGTAAGGTTTAAGGTTAGGGTTAGGGTTAGGGTTAGAGTTAGGGTTAGGTTTAAGGATAGGGTTAGGATTATTGTTAAGGTTAAGGTTAGGGTTAGGGCTCGGGTTATTGTTAGGGTTTGTGTTAGTGTTCGGGTTAGTGTAGAGCTAGGAATAATGTGAGGATTAGGGTTAGGGTTTTGGGCTAGGGTTAGGCTTAGGGTTAGGGTTTGGGATACATTGAGGTTAAGATTTAAGGTTAGGTTTATGTTTAGTGTTAGGTTTAGAGTTAGGGTAGAATTAGGGTTACGATTAGGGTTAGGATTAGGGTTAGTACTAGGACTAGGGTTAGGGTTAGGGTTAGGGTTAGTTTTAGGGTTAGGGTTATGGTTTGGTCTAGGTTTAGGTTTTGTGCTAGCATTAGGTTACATTAGCGTTAGTGTTAGATTGAAGGTTATGATTAGGTTTTGTGTTTGGATTAAGGTTATGGGTACTTTCTGTTTTTGGTTTATAGTTAGAAATAAGTGTAGATTGAGAGTCCCTCTTAGGGTTAACATTACTTTTATGGTTAGGTTTTGTTTGAAGATTGGGGTTTGAGTATGTGTTAGTGCAAGTTGAAAGTTAGGTTTAGTGTTACGTAGAAATATGATTACTGTTAGGTTTAGGGTTAGGGCTAGAACTAGGGTTATGTTAGAATTAGGATTAGGGCTAGGCTTATGGCTGGAGTTATGGTTAGGTTTAGGGCATGAGCTAGGTTTAGGGTTAGGGTTAAGGCTAGAGTTAAGGCTCGTGTTAGAGATAGGTTTAAGTTTTGGGGTAGAACTAGGGTTTGGGTTAGAGTTAGAATTAGAATTAGGGTTAGGTTTAGGGTTAAGATTAGGGCTAGGGCTAGTGCTAAATCTAGGGTTAGGGTCAGAGATAGGTTTTGGGAAAGGTATAGGGTTAGGGTTACGGTTAGGGTTAGGGTTAGTGTTAGGGTTAGGGTTAGGGTAGGGCTAATGTTAGGGTTAGGGCAGGGTTAGGGTTAGGGTTAGGGTTAGGGCTAAGGTTAGGGTTAAGGTTATTTTTAGGGCTAAGGTTAGGGGTAGTGTTAGGGTTAGGTTTAGGGTAAAGGCTAGGGTTAAGGCACGTGTTAGATATAGGGTTAAGTTTAGGGCAAGAACTACGGTTTGGGTTATGGTTAGAAGTAAATTAGGGTTAGGGTTAGGGTCAAGATTAGGGCTAGGCCTAGTGCTAAGTTTAGGGTTTGGGTTAGGGTTAAGGTTATGGTTAGGGTTAAGGTTAGGGTTAGGGCTAGGGTTGAGGTTAGGGTTAGGGTTAGGGTTATGGTTTGGGTTAGGGGTAGGGTAGGGTTAGCGTAGAGCTTGGGATAATGTTAGGGTTAGGGTTATGGTCAGGGTTCGGGTTAAGGTTAGGGTTAGGGCTAGACCTAGGGTAAGGTTTATGGTTAGGGTTAGGATTAGGGTAAGGGTTAGGGCTATATTTAGTTTTAGGATTAGGGTTAGGGTTAGGTTTAGTACTAGGACTACGGTTAGGGTTAGGGTTAGGGTTAGGGTTAGGGTTAGGGTTAGGGTTAGGGTTAGAGTTCAGGTTAGGGTAGAGCTAGGGATAATGTTAGGGATAGGGTTCGGGTTAGGGTTAGTGTCAGGGCTATATTTAGGTTTAGGGTTAGGGTTATGTTTCGGGTTAGTACTAGGACTAGGGCTAGGGTCAGGGTTAGGGTAATGATTAGGGTTAGGGCTAGGGTTAGGTTTAGGGTTAGGTTTTGGGTTAGGGCTAGGTTTAGGGTTCGGGTTAGGGTAGAGCCAGCGATAATTTAGGGTTAGGGTTAGGGTTAGCTTTAGGGTTAAAGATAGGTTTAGGGTTAGGTTTAGGGTTAGGGTTAGGGTTAGGGATAGAACTAGGGTTAGGGTTCAGGTTCGGGTAGAGCTAGGGATAATGTTAGGGTTAGTGTTAGGTTTAAGGTTAGGGTTCAGGTTAGGGTTAGGGTTCAGATTAGGTCTATGGTAAGGGTTCGGTTTAAGGTAGAGATAGGCATAATGTTAGGGTTAGTTTTAGGGTTAGGTTTAGGGTTAGGATTATGGTTCGGACTAGGATTAGGTTTTGTGCTAGCGATAGGTTTTGATTAGCGTTAGTGTTAGATTGAAGATATGATTAGGTTTTGTTTTTGGATTAAGGTTATGGGTACTGTTTGTCTTTGGTTTATAATTAGAAATAATTGTAGAGTGAGAGTCCCTTTTAGGGTTCACATTACTTTTATGGTTTGGTTTTGTTTGAAGATTGTGGTTTGAGTATGTCTTAGTGCAGGCTGAATGTTAGGTTTAGGGTTACGTTAGAAATATGATTAGTGTTAGGTTTAGGGTTAGGGCTAGAGCTAGGGTTTGGTTAGGGTTAGAATTAGGGCTAGGCTTAGGGCTGGAGTTATGGTTAGGATTCGGGCACGAGCCATGTTTAGAGTTAGGGTTAAGGCTAGGGTTAAGGCTCGTGTTAGAGATAGGGTTAAGTTTAGCACTAGTGCTAGGGTTAGGGTTAGGGTTAGGGTTAGAATTACAATTAGTGTTAGTGTTAGTGTTAGGGTTAAGTTTAGAGCTGAACCTAGGGTTAGGTTTAGGGTTTAAGTTAGGTTAGGGCTAGGGCAACAGTTAGGGTTAGGTTTTGGGTTAGGGCTACAAATAGGTCTAAGTTTAGGGTTAAAATTAGGGTTACTACTAGGACTAGGTTTAGGTTTAGGGTTAAGGTTAGGGCTAAGTTTAGGGCTAGTATTAAGATTAGTTAGGGTTAAGGCTAGGGTTAAGGCTCATGTTAGAGATAGGGTTAAGTTTAGAACTAGTGCTAGGTTTAGTGTTAGGGTTAGGGTTAGGGATAGGGTTAGGGTTAGGGTTAGGGTTTGGGTTAGGGTAGAACTGGGGATAATATTAGGGTTAAGTTTACGGTTAGTGTTAGGGTTATGGTTTGGTTTAGTGCTAGGGTTATGGTTCGGTTTAGGGTAGAGCTAGAGAAAATGTTAGGTTAGTTTTAGGTTTAGAGTTAGGTTTAGGGTTAGGGTTAAGGATAGGTTAGGGTTAGGGTAGGGTTAAGGTTCGGGTTCGGGTTAGGTGTAGGGCTAGAACTAGAGTAATGTTTAAGGTTAGGGTTAGGGTTAGGGTTAGGGTTAGGGATAGGGCTAAATTTAGGGTTAGGGTTAGAGTTAGTGTTAGGGTTCAGGTTAGGGTAGAGCTAGGGATAATGTTAGGGTTAGGGTTAGGGTTAGGGTTAGGGTAAGTGTTACGGTGAGGGTTACGGTTAGGGTTAGGGTTAGTGTTAGGTTTATACCTAGGTTATGTTTTGGGTTAAGGCTAGAACTAGGGTTAGGTTAGTGTTAGGATTAGGGCTAGGCTTAAAGCTGGAGTTAAGGTTAGGATTAGGGCACGAGCCAGGTTTAGGGTTAGGGTGAAGTCTAGGGTTAAGGCTCATGTTACAGATAGGGTTAATTTAGGGCTAGTGCTAGGGTTTGGGTTAGGGTTAGAATTAGATTTAGGGTTAGGGTTAGGGTTAAGGCTATGGCTAAACCTAGGTTTAGGTTTAGGGCTCGAGTTATGTTAAGGTAGGGCTAGTGTTAGGCTTTTAGTTAGGGTTAGGGTTAGGGCTAGTTTTAGAGTTAGGGCTAGGTTTAGTGTTAGGCTTAGCAGTAAGGTTAGCATTAGCGTTCTGTTTAAATGTAGGGTTCGTATTAGGGTGATCATTACTTTTTGTGTTAGGTTTATGTTTAGAAATAAGGTTAGTGTGAGAGGGCCAGTTAGGGTTAGCTTTCGATTTAGGGTCATGTTTAGATGTAAGGTTAGGTTTAGTGTTAGTGTTAGTGCTAGGGTTAGGGTTAGGGTTCGGGTTAGGATGATTATTACTGTTTGTGTTAGATTTCTGTTTAGAAATAAGTTTTGAGTGAGATTGCCACTTAGGGTTAGCTTTAGATTTAGCGTTAGGTTTAGATTTTAGCTTAGGATTAGCGTTAATGTTATTACTCGGGTTAGGGTTAGGGTTAGGGTTAGAATTAGGGTTAGGGTTAGGTTTATGGTTAGGACTAGTGTTAGGTTTCGTGTTAGGCTTAGGGCTAGGTTTAAATTTAGAGTTATGGTTAGGGTTAGGGTAAGGGTAGGGTTTGGTTTAAGGTTAGGTTTAGGAATAAAACTAGGTGTAGGGTTATGGTTAGGGTTAGGGCTAGGGATAGGGTTAGGGTTAAGGTTAGGGTTATGCATAGGGTTACGTCTAAAACTAGGGTTATGGTTAGGTTTAAAGTTAGGGTTAGGGTTAGGCTTAGGCTTAGGTTTAGGGTTAAGGCTAGGGCTAGGCTTAGGGTTAAGGTTAGGGTTATGATTACCTTTAGGGTTTGAGTTAGGGTTTGTGTTAGTGCTAAGAACAGAATTAGAATTAGGGTTATTGTGAGGCCTAGGGCTAGGGTTAGGGTTAGGGTTAGGGTTAGGGCTAGGGCTTGGATTAGTGTTAGATTTATGGTTAGAATTAGGGTGATGGTTACTGTTTGTGGTAGGTTTTTTTTTAGAAAGAAGTTTAGAGTGATAGTTCCATTTAGGTTTAGCTTAAGTTTAGGTTTCAGGTTAGATTTAGCGTTAGTGTTAGTGCTAGCTTTAGAGTTATGGTTATGGTTAGTTTTAGGGTTAGATTTAGCAGTAAAACTAGGGTTAGGGTTAGGGTTAGGCTTACAGTGAGGGTTCAGACACGGGTTGGTTTCTTTAGGGTTAGGGTTAATTTTAGGGTTAGGGTTAGGTTTAGTGTTAGGATAGCCCTAAATTCTGGTGTCGGATCAGCTTTGATTGGGACAATTCGTATGAAGCGGGTTCCATCATCCTTGTTTACTGAATGAGTGTAAATGCTGAAGAGACATTAGACAGAAGGCGACACTGCGAAACGGTGTTTCAATATTTATGTTCACATGTTGCCATGATGAATAGAGAGAAATAGTATAAACTTCAAAGACATTATGTGGCATAAGCAAAGGAAGGGCATTTCTAAAAGCCTACTCTCTGTCATCCAGAAGTGCAGTCTTCTAGGGCAGAAATTCAGGATGCTTCCTTCCTAAGTTAGGTCTTCAGATGGATAATGTCTTAGGCAAAAGTTTGAAAAGAGCCACGGCCACTCTGTAAGCTTCTGTTGGCCACCTCCGCTCAGTACCTATGCTTTCTGCTGATATATGGGTATTTGGAAGTCTCTGCAGTGTTGTTCTCAGAAGCGTCTCACTAACTGCAATTTCTGAAGCAAAGTTGGAATTTAAAAGCACTGCAAAGCTGGAACGTTATCCCGGCAACCATTCTGATCTGATCGCGACAATACTTATGAAGAGGGTTCAGTCATCCTTCTTTACTGGCTGAGCGTATATGCTGAAAAGACATTTGACAGCAGGCACACACTAGGAAACGGTGTTTCAATATTATTGTTCTCATGTTGCCTGGATGAATACAGAGAAATAGTATAAACTTCAAAGAGACTATGCAGCATAAGCAAAGGAAGGGCATTTCTAAAGGTCTGCGCTTCTCATCCAGAAGTGCAAAGCTTTTAGGGCGGAAATCCCAAGGTTCTTTCTTTTGTACTTAGCTCATTCAGACAAATAACCTGTGAAGGAAAAGTTTGAAAAGAGACACTGCCATTCTATCGCCTTCTGCTGAGAATCTCTGTTCAGTACTCATCCTTTTTCTGATATACAGACATTTTGAACAATTGGCAGACTTGTTCTAGACTCGACTAGAGATGCGCAGTTTCTGAAGCCAATTTTTTCTCTACCAACAACTACAAAACTTGAACTAAATTCTGACAACACATTTGCTTTGTTTGGGAGAATTCGTACGAAGGCGGATCGATGATGCTTGTTGACTAAATGAGACATATGCTGAAATGACATTAGACAGAATGCGCACACTATGAAATGGTGATTCTATATTTATGCTATCCTGCGTGCATGATGAATAGAGAGAAATATTAGAAACTTCTAAGAGACGATGCGGCATAAGCAAAGGAGAGGCATTTCTAAAGGCCTGCACTCTGACATCCAGAAGTGCAAAGCTTTTAGGGCAAGGGTTCCAAGGTTCTTCCTTTTTTCTTAGATCCTTCAGAGAAATAATTTGTGAAGCAAACGTTTGAAAGAGCCACTTCAACTATGTCAGCTTCTGTTGTCAAATTCTGCTCAGTAATCATCCTGTTTCTGGTATATATACAGGTATTGTGAACGAGTTGCAGTCTTGTTCTAGACTCGACTAGAGATGTGCAGTTTCTGAAGCCGATTTGTTCTCTACCAACAACTACGAAACTTGAACTAAATTCTGGCGACGCATCTGCTTTGATTGGGAGGATTCGTACGAAGCGGGTTCCATCATCCTTGTTTACTGAATGAACGTAAATCCTGGAGAGATATTAGACAGAAGGTGAACACTATGCAATGGTGTTTCAATATTTATGTTACAAGTTGCCATGATGAATAGAGAGAAATAGTATAACCTTCAAAGAGACTATGCGGCATATTGAAATGAAGGGTTTTTCTGACACCCTGCTCTCTGTCATTCAGAAGTGCAAAGTTTTTAGGGCAAGGATCCCAAGGTGCTTCCTTTTGTTCTTAGCTCATTCAGACAAATAACCTGTGAAGGAAAAGTTTTAAAGGAGACACTGCCACTCTATCACCTTCTGCTGAGAATCTCTGTTCAGTACTCATTCTTTTTCTGATATACAGACATTTTGAACAAGTGGCAGACTTGTTCTAGACTCAACTAGAGATGCCCAGTTTCTGAAGCCAATTTGTTCTCTACCAACAACTACAAAACTTGAACTAAATTCTGGCGACACATCTGCTTTGTTTGGGACAATTCGTACAAAGTGGGTTCCATCATCCTTTTTTACTGAATGAGCGTAAATGCTGAAGAGACATTAGACAGAAGGCGAACACTACAAAACAGTGTTTCAATGTTTATGTTCACATGTTGCCATGATGAGTAGAGAGACATAGTATAAACTTCAAAGAGACTATGTGGCATAAGCAAAGGAAGGGCATTTCTAAAAGCCTACTCTCTGTCATCCAGAAGTGCAGTCTTTAGGGCAGAAATTCAAGGATGCTTCTTTCCTAAATTAGATCTTCAGATGAATAGTCTGAGGGAAAATTTGTAAGGAGCCACTGCCACTCTGTAAGCTACTGCTGGCAAACTTTGCTCAGTACCTATCCTTTCTGCTGATATACAGATATTTTGAAGTCTCTGCAGTGTTGTTCTCGGAATCAATTTGCTAACTGCCATTTCTGAAGCAAAGTTGAATTTGCAAACACTGCAATGCTTGAACTTTATCCTAGCCATCTGTCTGTTTTCATTGTGACAATTCCTATGAAGAGGGTGTAAGCATCCTTGTTTAGAAGGTGAATGTATATGCCAAAATGACATTAGACAGCGCACAATATGAAATGGTGTTTCGATAATTATATTAACATGTTGCCATGATAAATATAGGGAAATTTTTTACAGTACACATCAAAGATTGTATGCCACATAAGCAAAGGAATTGCATTTCTAATAACCTAATCTCTGCCATTTAGAAGCGACAGGTTTTAGGGCAGAGATTTAAAAAATTTTTTCTTTCGAGGTTACATCATTAAGACAAATATTGTCTGAGTTCAAAATTTGAAAAGGGCCACTGCCACTTGGTCAGCTTCTCTTCTCTTGACAAACTCTGCTCAGTACTCATCCTTTTTTTGATATACAGGTATTTTGAATGCGATGCACTGTTGTTCTTAGAAGCACCCTAACTCAGTTCTGAAGCAAATTTGGAATCTTCCAACAACTTCAAAGCTTGCACTTTATCCTGGGAACCTGTCTGTTTTTAATATTCGGAATTCCTATGAAGCGGGTTCAAGCATCCTTGTTTAGTAGGTGACCGTACATGCTGAAAAGACATTACATAGCAGATGCACACTATGAATTGGTTTTTCAATATTTATGTTAAATATTTGCAATAATGAATAGATAGGAATACTATAAACTTTAAAAAGTGTATGCGACATTAGCAAAGAAAGTGAATTTCAAAAAGCCTGCTCTCTGTCATCCAGTAGTGCGAATCTTTTATGTCAGGTATCCAAATTTGCTTCCTTCCAAAGGTAGATCATTGAGACGAATAATGTCTGAGGCAAAAGGTTGAAAATAGCCACTACCACTCTGTTAGCATCTGTTGAGAAACTCTGCTCACTACTCATTCTTTTTGTGATATCCAGGTATTTTGAACTACCTGCAGTGTTGTTCTAAAAAGTGACCTGGTTACTGCAGTTTCTGAATCAAATTTGGAGTCTTCCAACAACTAGAAACCTTAAACTTTCTTCTGGCTACCTGTCTTTTTTAATTGTGACAATTCATGTGAAGCGGGTTTAAGCTTCTTTTTAAGAGATGAGTGTTCTAGCTGAAAAGAACTTAGATAGCAGGCGCACAATATGAAATGGTGTTTCAATATTTATGTTAACATGTTGTTATGATGAATAGAGAGAAATACTGTAAACTTCAAAGAGAGTATGTGGCATAAGCAAAGAAAGTGCATTTCTAAAAGCCTAATCTCTGTCATCCAGAACTGCAAAGCTTTTAGGGCAGGGATCCGAAGATGCTTCCTTCCAAAGTTAGATCATTCAGACGAACAATGTCTGAGGTAAAATTTTGAAAAGAGCCACTGCCACTCTGTCAACTTCTGTTGAGAAACTCTGCTCAGTACTCATCCTTTTTGCTGATACACAGGTATTTTGAATGAGCTAACTTGTTTGGGATATTAGGGTAGGGTTAGTTTTAGGGTTAGGGTTAGGTTAGTTTTAGAGGGAGGTTTAGGTATATGGTTAGGGTTAGGGTTTGAGTTGAGTGACTGTTAGGGTTAGGATTAGGTGTATGGTTAGGATTAAGTTTACGGTTAGAGCTAGGTTTAGGGTTACAGTTAGGTTTAAGGTTAGGTTTAGTGCTAGGGTTAGGGGTAGGAATAGGGTTATCGTTAGCATAGTGTAGTGTTAGGGTTAGAGTTAAGGCTAGGATTAGGGTTAAGATTCGCATTCAGGTTAGGGTTAGGGTTAGGGTTAGGTTTAGAATTAGTGTTAGGTTTAGAATTACCTTTAGTGTTTATATTAGGATTGGTATTAGTATTAGGGTTATGGTTATGGTCATGCTTTTGGTTATGGTTCTGTATAAGTTATGGTTTCAGTTATGGTTCAAGTAAGTGTTAGGGTTAGGATTTCATTAGGGTTTGGGTTAGAAATAGTTTTAGTTTTATAATTTAGATCAGGGTTAGGGATAGGATTTGGATTCAAGTTACTGTTACGGTTACGGTTAAGTTTGCAATTATGGTTATGGTTAAAATTAGTGTTACTTTAGATTAGCATTACACTTAGGGTTAGGGCTAGGGTTAGGATAAGAGTTACACTTAGGTTTAAGGTTAGAGTTAGATTAAGAGTTAGCACTAGGGTTAGCATTAGGGTTAAGGATACTGTTAGCATTAAGTTTAGGGTTAGGTTTTGGGTAAGAATTAGTGTTAGGTTTAGAATTAGGGTTAGTTTTAGGGACAGAGTAGAGTTAGAATTACGGTTATTGTTACAGTTCAGGTTACAGTTACAGTTACTTTTAAAATTACTGTTAGCTTTGGATTAGCATTACGGTTAAATTTAGGTTTATGGTTAGGGTTAGTGTTAGGGTTAGGCGTACGGTTACGGTCACAGTTACCGTTACGGGTACCGTTAAGTATACGATTTCTATTATGGTTAAAATTAGTGTTAGGGTTAGGGTTAGCCTTAGCGTTAATGTTAGCATTAAGGGTAGGATTTCCGTTAGGGTTTGGGTTAGAATTAGTGTTAGGTTTAGAATTAGGATCAGGTTTGAAATAGAGTTCGGATTAAGATTACAGTTACAGTTAAGTTTACTATTACGGTTACAGTTAGAATACTGTTAATTTAGGATTAAATTTACAGTTATGGTTAGAGCTAGAATTAGGTTAGGGTTAGGGTTAGGGTTATGTTTAGGGTTAGGGTTAGGGTTAGATTTAGTGTAGATTTAGTGTTAGATTTAGAAATAGGGTTAGAGATAGGTTGAAGATTAGGTTGAAGTTTACGTTTAGAGCTAGAGTTAGGGTTAGGGTTAGGGTTATGGTCAGGTTTATGGTTAGAGCTAGATTTAGGGTTGAGGCTAGGATACCGCTAGGGCTATGCTTAGGGCTAGATTTAGGGCTATGGTTAGGATTAGGGCAAGGGCTAGGGTTAGATTTAGTATTAGATTTAGAATTAGTGTTAGGGTTAGGTTTAAGGTTAGGTTTAAGGTTACTGTTAGAGCTAAGATTAGGGTTAGATTAGGGTTAGGGCTAGGGATAGGGTTAGGGTTAGGGTTCGGTTTAGTGTTACGTTTATGGTTAAGGATAGTATTTGGGTTAGTGTTAGGGTTAGCATTAAACTTATGGTTAGTGCTAGAGTTAGGGTTAGGGTTAGGTTTGGGCTAGGGTTAGGGTTAGCGTGAGGGCTGTTAATTGTAAAGGCTAGTGTTCAGTTTAGGAATAGTGTTAGGGTTAGAGTTAGGGTTAGGGCTAGGATTAGGGTTAGGATTAGTGGTAGGGCTAGGGTTAGGTTTAGGCAATGGTTAGTATTAAGGGTAGTTTTGGGGTTAGGTTTAGGTTTAGTTTTAGGGTAGGGTTTAGGGATAGGGTTATGTTAAGGGCTAGGTTTATGGTTAGATTTAGTGTTAGCTTTAGAATTAGCCTTAGAATTACTGTTAGGGTCATTTTAGGTTTACGCTTATGGTTACTGTTAAGGTAACAATTATGGTTCTGGATAAAATTAGTATTCCTTTAGCATTAGCTTCACTGTTAGGGTTAAGGTTAGGGTTAGGACTAGGTTTAGGGTTAGGTATACGATTTCGGTTAGGGTTAGCTTAAGAGAGGGGTAGGGTTAGGATTAGGTATAGATAGTGTTAGGTTTAGGGTTAGGTTTAGGATTTGAATTAGGGTGAGTGTTAGTTTTATGGTTAGGTTTAGGATTAGGGTTAATGTTATGGGTACAGCTATGTTTAGGGGTACAGTCTGGGTTAGGGCTAAGGTTAGGATTAGGATGAGGGATATGGTTAGGGTTAGGTTTAGGATTAGGGCTTGGGTTAGTGTTAAGGCTAGTGGTTGGGTTAGGGTCAAGGTTAAGTTTATGCTTATGATTAGGTTTAGGTTTAAGGCTAGGGTTAGGGTTAGGATTAGGGCTAGTGTTAGGGTTAAGTCTAGTGTTTGGGTTAGGGCTAGGTTTAGGGTTAGGATTAGGGTTAAGGCTAAGGTTAGGGTTAAGGCTAATGTTCATGTTAAGCTTAGGGTTAGGGTTAGGGTTAGGGTTAGGATTAGGGTTAGGGCTAGGGTTAGGGTTAAGGGTAGCGTCAAACTTTGTTATTAATCTAAATTATCAGGATGATCCCTTGTGTTGGTATTGAAGGATGACAGAGTATGCCATACATAATTATACCACTTTTATGTAAGGTTTACTTGATTTCAGAGCACTTAAAAAACAACAGGTGCAAGAAAAACACCCCAGTGAAAGATGCCCTTCCTGCTCAATGAGAAAAAGAAATTCTTTAACAGGGAATCATAACCAAGAGAATTCTATACAAATGGGTCTTGTTAAAATAATTCGTATCTCTCTTTAGTCTCCCTATATAGTTTGGTTATTTTCTACAACTCTCTCTCTCTCTCTCTCTTTGTTCAACTAACATGAAAGCATGTAGGTTCTGTCATTCATATGGGTCTTAATTTCCTCATGAGGGCTCTCTTGGCATGTATGATTCCCAGGTCTGGCTGTGATTCAGGCTTGCAGCTTGGGATAGAACTCCAGATATAAAATATTGCATTCATGTAATAAGGCACCTATCCCTAAATTATGCAAGTATGACTCAACTTATTGTTTATCACACTTGTGTAGCAGAATACCATTATTGTTCTCTGACATATATAAAGCCCATGCGGTCTCCTAGTGCAGAAACCCATGTTCCTCACAATAAAGTTTGTGCCAGCCAGTTCATTTTCATGTTGGCTCCTCAAGCATCTTTTTTCACCTGAGCGTCTCACCACTGAAGCCTTCCTTTCTTGATCATCTTGGCTGTGACAGATGACGAAACCAGCAGGATGAGATGAGTTCAGCTCCCAGCACTCTGGATATCCCAAGTGCAGACCCCGGGTGGAAAACATGTGGCTCCCCACCTCCCAGTGGTATCCCATGGCCAAATATCTTGCTACATGGACATCCCTAGAAGATTGGGATGGAGTGAAGTCATGTCAGGAAGCCCTGGAGTTGCTGGAGCCAAATGTCCCAGCCATTCACTGGGAAGCAGAGGGTCAGGTGTCCTGCAAGTTCTTGGCAGTGCTGGAGCAGGCCAGCCTGGATGTTCAGGACCTGGCTCAGTGGGTGCAATAATTGCAATGTCAGGAAGAAGCACTGGAAAGGTGGCTGGCTACAGTGGAATGCATGCTCCATCACCCTGAATAGCAGGAGGCCGTCAATGATACCACTTCAGGAAGAGCCAGTGATACGGCAGCAGTTTGAGGTAGAGCAGCCATTGGACCTGGGGGCAAGCTGGCAGTGCCACTCCCTGCTAAAAAGCACACCATCTTGATTCAGTACACACCTGCCCAACTCTGGGACCTAACAAAACATATAGAGGAGAGTTGGGGAGGTGGTTCCAGGGTAGCTGCTGTGGCTGTGGGATGACGGGGCTGAAGGGACTAAACTATCTCTGGAAAAGATGGCTCAGCCAGCCTCTTTAACAGGGATAGCATTCTTCAGGCAGCGCCTCCAGAATGTGGCACATCATTTGTGGGGTGCAGGCAGCCATGTCCTCATTAACTGGTTCATGTCCACTGCACAGACAGTATGGGCCAACCTTAGGGAGCAGCCAGAGTCAGTGAACAGATGGACCATGTACTTAGATTTGGTCCAGATAATTTGGGAAATGGGCATATGACAGATGATGTTTCGCACCAGTACACTAGCTGCGCTGAGGAGGTATTTACAACTCGTATGAAGGACTTGATCTTGACCTCCAGCCATGGCAGCACTGCTGGCCCCTTATGTTGTTAGGCAGATCTATGAGATAACGTCCACCATGGCAAGTTAGGGAGATGTGGAAGAGAAACATAAGGAGTGTTCCACCCGTGTGTGTGCTGTACCATGCCCCACACTTCCAAACCAGTTAGTGAATGGAAGAAGGCATGGCTAAAAGAGGGGGTGGTGGGGCAGCACCCAGCCCAATCAGATGTGAAAGTGAACCACTGGAAAATGTGGTTTGACTTCCTTGCAGCAGTGGCCACTGCAGAAAAGACTGAGCAGCAACCTAATGAAGTGCTGCTGACCCTGTGGAATCAGCTGTGCCTTCACCAGCAATTGACTTTTATTCCCAACGGGGAGATGGTTGACCTTCATGACTAGTATAGAAGCCTGAAGCCTCCTGGTGCATGACAGTTGGCTATCAGGAGCTGAATACAATTATGCCACAACTGCTTGCCACTGTACTGAACTTCAGGGACTTCATGGACTGGTTGTTACATGAACATGAACGAAACCATTATGTGGTAGACTTGGCAAATGCTTTTCTCTCTAGCCTTAAACTGTGCCATGGTCTTGTGGCTTAAGAGTTTGCCACAAGATGATCACCTTAGTGTACTTATATTATATATAATGCTAACCTCTGATTCTCTTGAAGGATTGGAAGCAGTGGTGACCAGCCTGCAGGGGGCTTTCACCAACTGGGATTGGGCATTCAATGAGGACAAGGTCCAGGGACCTGGGTTCTCTGTCAATTTCTTGGGAGTTGTCTGGTTGGGTAAGACAAAAGTAATGGCAGAGGCAGTGATTAATAAGATACAGGCATATCCCCAACCTGAGACTGTGAAGCAGCTTCAAACCTATTTGGGACTGCTGGGGTTTTGACTCCTGAGCTGTTTAATGCAACCGGGTACCCAATGGGATTGTATCCCCGGATAGAAGAGAACTTTAAATACAGGTTACAAAGCATGCTCTAGCACAAACCAAAACTCTATGTTTAGTAGTACCAGCCCATCCATTCCTACTTATGGTTCAGGTAGATGATGCAGGGCATGGGTGGTACTTATGGCAGAAGCATGGTTCCCAAAAGATACCAATAGGCTTCTGGTCCCAATTGTGGAAAAGCATGGAAGTGCAGTGTTTCTTTGATAAACATGGGAGTGTGATCTCTTGAAGAAGAAGTAACTGGCTGCCATTATGCAGCCTGGTGGTCAGTGAGGCCATCACTAGCCATAATCCTGTACCCTGTGGAGGGGTGGCTGCAGCCTCAAGGAAGATTCCTAGTATGGGAATTGCACAGATACCTATGCTATCTAAATGGAGAGATGTACCTGGAGCAGCGGACACAGTTCTCTGCAAGCCTTCTGTCAGATCAACTTCCCCCACTATTGGGATCAGTGCAGTTCCAAGCAGAGCTCCTGGCAGAGCCTGATGAGACTGGAGACATACCAATTCCCTATATAAAGGGTCGGACTCCCATCCCTGAGGATGCAACTGCACCCCCTATTGGAACAGGTGCAGTTTCAAGCAGAGCTTCTGGAGGAACCAGGTAAGACAGGTGATGTACCATGTCCCCATATAGAGGGTCAGACTCTCATTTCTGAGGATGCTCATGATGGCTCATGACATGAGCAGCCCCTGACATGGGCTGAGGTTGTGTTACTATGGTCTGCAGAAAGCTTTCGGTATGAGACTGGTGCTGGCCAATCCAGACAATGGGTGGAGCTTAGCTTTGTGTGGTTGGTCCTGATGAGTGAAACAGCAGCAATGCACGTCTGGCCTGACAGCTGGGCTGTGTATCAAGGTCTAACTCTGTGGCTGCCCTGGTGGGGTGCCCAGGAATGGATAATAGGCTATCATCCCCTATGGGGCTTGGGGTTGTGGATAGACCTCTGGAAGCAGAGTCTTCAACAGGGGGCCACTATATACCATGTTCCTGGTCATGGGCTGTTACAGGCCCTAGGCAATGATGCAGCTGATGCTCTGGCATAAGTCTGCTAGCCTGTGTATCACTAATTCCAAAAGACATTGGCCCCTGGCTCCACCAAAAACTAAGGCAGGTAGGTGGCAAAGCGATGGAGGCTATCGTTGACCTGAGCACAAGTATGGGTTGCAGTGTCGCAATGTCTCTGGTGTGCTGAGCAGCACCCAGAGAGACGGCAGGTAAAGAATACCCTGGGGGTGGTGCTCTGTGAGGCTAAGCTGCTCCAGAAATTGCAAGTAAATTGCATAGGGCCTTTGCTCACAGAACGGGAACACCACTATGTGTTCACGGATGTGTACATGGCTACCAGTTTAGGGTTTACATGGCAGGTGACAGTTGCTAATCAATGCCATACTGTACTGCTTTGGAGCACCTCACAGCAGCCTATGGCTGGCCCTTATTCATCTCCAGTGACAGAGGAACCTGGGCCTGCACCAATGATATGCGGTGGACAGCAGCCATCCTAGGCCTTGTAGCCTGTACCTGGTAGTATTTTGTTGTTCTATGTATTGTTGTGGATCGTGGACCCAAGGTAGTGCCTTCCAGACCAGATCCCTTACCACAACCCTGTAGGGTCCCAGTCTGGCTGTGATCCAGGCTTGCAGCTATGGATAGAACTCCGGATATAAAATGTCACAGTAATGTAATAAGACGCTTGATCCTAAGTTGTACAAGTATGACCCAGCTGATTATTTATCACACATGTGTGGCTGAATGCCACTATTGTTCTCTGGCATATATAAAGCCCATGTGGTCTCATAGTGCAGAAGCCTGCACTCCCTGCAATAAAGTTGGTACCTGCCATTTCATTCTCATGTTGACTCCTCGTGCATTTTTTTCAACTGGGCCTCTCACCACTGAAGCCTTTCCTTCTTAATCAGCTCGGTGCTGACAGCATGTAAATTTCTATAACTGTATGTGCTGTCTCCTGTTCATATATCTGATATCAGTTTAATACTTAAGTGTAATCCAAAACCCCTGCAGGTATAGAGGTAAAAGTTTATTTCCCCTACAAAAATCATTTCAGGTAGAAAAAATGGGGGAAAAAATGTTGCTTCATGGGATCAAATGTTGGGGAACACAGATTTATAATGTAAGATTTCTGTTTATTGTAGGGTGTGAAAGGAGGATGCTCATGAGTGACACATGGAGGATAGTCATTCAAGATAAGTAGCATTGTGAGCTGAGGTTTGGTATTTAAACTCAGAAATGTCTAAATGTCAATATTGACTATTTTGAATTCCTTAGGCAAAACTAGTTTTCAACATATGACTAAGTATTAAGGAGAAGTTCTAAAGTATTTGGTTTGTTTGTTTGTTTGTTTGTTTGCTTGTTTTAGAATTTTAAGCTGGCTTTTTAGCCTAAACCACTCCTTTGACCCAATTGTCTTATTTTTTAAATAACCAATCATTAAATCTTTAAATCTCAGGATAAAATAGTTAGGTTTGGTTAGGCTTCTGTCAGAAGACACCCTTACATTTAAATGTTTAAAGAACAAAAAACAAGTATGTTGGGCCCATGCGACAGTCTAAATAAAATGAGGGTTTCCACTTGATGGTGGCTCTTATGCATACTGTTATTCCAAGTAGTCATTCAAAAACTTAGGCCAATTTAGCGCCTTACATATTTAGCATTCTGTTTCAAAACAAGTTTGATCATTGCCATATCTGTCCATGGAAAGGGAAAAGGGGCAGATGTCCACATCCAGAGACTTTCTGAATCAAGTGAGGTGAAAGTGGCAAATTTTATATCAGCTCACATTTCATCTTGAAAATCCAGGCAAATGTCCACGCTTGGCTTTGAAAAGGCAGAGTAATGCTATTTCTCATTAAGCAGCCATGTCTCAGTTCCACTTCTATTACTGAGACTAAGGAAAATGGTGTTTGTGGAGAACAAGCACATTAAATATATAATTTTAGACACATTATAGATTATGATTACTGTAGATATTCTAAAATGATATTGGATATATAAACTAATGGTGAAATAATACAGAAACATTTAAAAATATATATTAGGGAAATAGAATACATTCTTCTTATAATAAGAGAATACTTTTTTCCTTTGAATTCAAAACAAGTATCAGATAAATATTTTTGGATGTTTTAAATCATTTCAAAATTATTTCAGCTTATCAAGTCTTAATATCACATATTCCAAACTAAAGTTTTCTGGACTTCAAGCTAAAGTTTGGCTCTTTGATTACAATTAATTGCTTTCTCCATTTTCCAGAGAAATCCAGTTGCCTTCATCACAGAGGTAAAAGAAAGTTAAAAATAAAGCATGGCAGAGTTTTGATGAGAGTTATGAGATGTAAACTAGCCTTGGGGAAGCTATGAAAAAGACTTGAGAAATTTACTATTGGGCAAAACATTTTCCAATGTTCCTGTCCTACCTAGACAGAGAAACAAAACCATTGTTCATTTTATAAAATTAAAAACGTTTAAGCATTGAAATAATGACACTTGGTTGCAGGAATATAGGAACAGACTCATCATTACATTTCCTAAAATTATAATAAACATTATAGTAAATGCTTTAATATTCATTAAAGAATAAAAATCTATTGGGTTGCCAGCTACCTTTTTGATGACAGATAATTAGTAGGTTAGTTTTCCAAAGCAAAAGTAGCTGTACAACAGAAAAGCAAACCTTCATTTTTTATACTTACTTATTCTGTCTCTGTTTTCATATTTAAAATCTTCCTTTCTGCTAATGGGTCTTTAAAAAATAAATAAATAACGAAGTTGGCAAAATTAGTCAAGGATTTTACAAAGGCCACCCTGAATTTTATGTAAACTAATTTAGCTTGTCAAGACTAAAACAGATTTTTTTACATCTTTCTTGTTTATAATTTATAATATTGCGATAGCTTATTTGTGTAGAAAAATGATTTGATGTTTGTCTTTTCTCCAATCATGTGACCTAAAGTTGTTTTCCTATGGTCTGGCTTCAAGCAATTTTTCAGGATAGGAGGACTCTGATAATGGGAAAGCTATTTGCCCCTACAGATAGGCTAACTTTTATAATGGCCAGATTTAAGATGAGTATGCACGTGATTCTTTTTGGTCCCTACAGCAGTTGTCATCATTGAAACAGACTCGTTTAGTTAATTTCATGACTTCTTCTAACCAATCTTTACTTAAGTCATTTTTTTAATAGGTTTAAATGGAGGATCAAGACATTATTTGCTTTATCTGTCATTAAATGAACATGTGCATTTGGCAGGACACACTGAGTTCCTCTTAAAACTTTCAAAATATACTAACTCTTCAGACTATAATATTTATTTTTATAATTGTAAATAACTTTCACATAATATAGAAGCATACACACAACGCACAATTTTAAAATTGTGACAAATCTTTATTTTAATGCATCATTTCTGGTTTTTTTTTTTTTTTGGTTCTTTCAGTTTTCCTTTGTGACATACAAGGAAATATCAGTAATTTCAGTGTCTTAGAGTTTTCATGGCCAGATAATTTTTTACTTATTTGTCTTCTCTTCCCATTTCTTGAAACAAATTTCTTAAGTAGTTAATGGCATTTACTTTATCTTTTGTTATTGAAACACACTTTCTTTCTCAAAATCATCTCCAGGTGATTTTATTTATTGATTTTTTTTGTAATGAATTAAGTTAAGTACTAGTCCCTTCCTCTCATAAATAAGCATCAATTTCAAGTTATTACCATAAGGCAATTAAGAAGTGTCTTTTCTATCTACATTCAATCTCATATGTTAATTTAAACCATTTTCCTCAATTTGATTTTCACTGGAAATAGAGGAAAGTAGGTTCATTTTAACCATCAACATTCTGTTCTTAGAGTCATATTATATAATGGATGAAATGTGCCATGGAGATCATTTAGTCAGCATAATAATTTAATACATGATTTTTCTAATATGTTTGCCACAATGTCGATTGGTTGCTTTTAAAACTTACAGATATGGGGAATTCACCTCTTAATGGATGGATAGTGTGAAAGTTGGAAAGTCAGTTCTTCTGCAAAGTTCACTATGACTATACTCTCTTACATCATGATCTGTGCACTTTTCTTTGAGTCTTCATCAATTTTGCTTCCTGTATTAAGCAGAATGAATGTATAGGGGAGGAAAAATAATTTTCCCTGTACCTTTCTGAGTTCTTAGCTGAGACTGTAAAAAAAAATAGATTAAGAGAAAAACAAACACAAATTTGTAAAAATGTATACTTTATGTATACATGAGAGGTACTTAGGAAAATGAGTAACTCAAAGGAGTGGCTTTAGAATTAAGGATTAAATATTATCGTAATATAGAAAGGGAAGGGGGGTATAAGCCTCTTATTAGAGTAAACATCTTTTTGGAAAGATAAATGGCTTCTTAGAAGAGTATATAGGAGATATGATAGTTTGTGATAACGTTTGTCTGGGTGTCATGTCTTCTTCTAGCCTGTTCTCCTGTGATAAGAATAAATCTGCTAGTTGAAGAAACTCCTAGGGAGAGAGCATCTATGATGATTAAGTTCCTTTTGGAGGATCTGTCTAGCTAGATAAGGGTGCTAGATTTAGTGATAAGGGATGATTACTTTGTGAGATGTATGGATCTCTAATCACTATGCTATACAGCTGAAAATGGTATATTATTGTATGTCAACTATAATTTTAAAAACTTATTGAATTCTACAATGTAAATACAAGCAATCAATTGTCTATTATATTTCAGTAAAGATAAACAAAAATAAATGGCACATCCAGCAAGTGGTAAACCCTGCCACATCCAGCATGGTCCTGGAAAATAAACCTGAGTGGAAATGGTGGGAGATTAGAAAAAAGAAGAAGACAGAAAGCAGGGATCAGGAGGTCTATTGCCTACTGGATGGACAATGGCCCCATTTTTTCTTTGCAAGCTGCTTTTATACAAGAACATACAATTGCTGCTGTCATAAAAAGTTTCTCTATTACATAGTAATACTGTTTCTTCTGTTTCTCCAAGACTACATATTCTCCTAATCTCCAGCTTATTATCTGTCTGTGGCTATATTTGTATTATCTTGTTCTCAGGAGGAATTTGTGAAGGTAAAGTAACCCTTGTTTGCCTTCGCAGTTTGAAAGAACCTTGTCAGCTTACAAACCTCTCTCCACATCTTCCCCTTCCTTTTTAATTTGAAGCCACCATGAATATAGACATGTTTGAGACTTTATTAATTGTTGCCGGAAGATTCTGCAGCTGACTGAAAGAGCACAGAAGAATACAAGTAAGCAAACAATTCCAGCTAAAATCCAAAAAGTATGTTTGAGCATATTTAAAAAATTAAACCCTTGCAAACTATGTAATAAGTCTTTAGCTAAGTCTTTTGGATTAATAATAGTGTCTTTTGCAGTCTGTATATCTAGAATCTACTGATGTAAATTATAAAAATCTAAACTTAAATTGTTAAGATGCCAAATACCTTGTAAATACAATTGTCCCTGTAGCCAATTCCACTTAGATTGATTATAGACTACATTAGTTATACCCCTTTATAAGCAGCATGACAATGCAAACTAGTTCTTTTTTCCAGAGCTTCTACTTCATATTCTAATTACATAACAACAGATTCAAAGGCAATTAATTTAACTTCTAATTTTAAATCAATATCTTTTTTTGCATTTTCATAGTCATAGAAGTATTTAGAGCTAACTCATTAACAAAATTAGCATTTGTATGCTTTGTTACTGCAGTAGTTGTTAATGACATAAGAGCTAGGAGTCCTGTAATAACAAGACCTATAAATCTCTTATCTTTAATCAAAGCAGATTTCATTTCTAACAGAGTTTGTACATGGCTATTATCATACTAAGGCTCTTCCGATTTTGTTGGTAACATTATAAAACTTGGTTGATTCAAAACCAATAGATCTGACCTTTTTTGTGAGGACTTACACAATTAGTTAGATTACAATTGATACAAGATATATTCAGAAGTCCATTTGAAGCAGTTGTTTGTAATTATTCAATTAGAAATACATAGGGAGCAGCAACGCAGACTTGAACCCCATAACTACGTTTGATGTCCAAATCTGCAGTAGATGAATCAGCTCAATTAACAAAGTCCAAGGCTGTAAAAACTCACCACCAGTACTTTTGAATGTGTCCTTTCGGGGTGGTCATCAAAGAGCCTATGTACCCTCCAGGTGAGTTTCTCCCCGTCAATTTCATATGCCATCTTCACAATGCCTGACGAGGATCTCAGGTGGCCAATGAGGTTCATCTGCACCTTCAGGAAAAATACAAACATGCCCCTGGCCCCATACTACAGTGGGATTCAGGCTATGACATTCATTAGTTAATGGATCTTTCCATCGAACTAGTGCTCGTGAAGTCCCAAAGGAGACCAGAGCCATTCTGCAGCTGTTTGACCATCATCATCTGTGTTCAAAAAATTTATTAAAAAGTACATGGTTTAAGATAGTCTGAGGAGTTAAGGAGCTGACTCTCCCTTTTTGTTTTTGTATTTGAAGATGTTAACAGTAACAATAGCAGACTAAGTAAGTACCAGGCAGTACTTTTAAGACAATTAATTTTAGAGGTAAAAGCCTCTCAAATAATCTAAAATTTTCTCAGCTAATTTTGTAGGATTCACAATAAAGACTCTGCTGTTTTGATGTCAAGAATGTTTATGAAGATTAGCTACATTGAGACTGGAATTATTACCAGTCCATATCCCTTGTAATTGTAATTTAACTTTATTAATTCCATTCAGAGGCATTATGGTCTCTGAATGTGACCTGACCAACACCTCAATTTTTCTGCCTCCTCCCTATAGTATTTCCCTTCAGAGATTTTATTCCCTTAATCCTGAAGGGATGTTGAGGGAGGAAGGTCTGTCTTCTGTAACTTCTTCAAACTGAGATAGGGTTGTAGTCCCTACCTACTGGGAGTAAAAATCTCTGAAAGCCTATTCTAAGGGCCCCGGAGGCAGACAATGTGAGGTCATTTCAGCATGCAGAAGTAGTAGGAAGCCTCGCATCCTGGAAGATATAAACTTAGCAAAAAGTTAGAAAAGGCAAGTCAAAATTAATAGTAGAGGTAATTAACAATGAAGTTACTTTTTCATGGCAGTTTGTTAATTCAAAGTACACAAAAGTTCCCTGATTCCCTGGGACATGTGTACTTATCTAGTTTCCAGAACAAGAGTGTAAAATCTTCCACAGGTTCACTGGAATAGGTTGTACTTTCCAGTTTATTTTCTGGAGGAACCTGTGAAGACTTATAAGAAGCTGGTTTAATTCAAGATAAAAGTACCCAGTTGTTGATTCCTTGTAAGTTGACACCAGTTCAGAACTTAACAAAACTTGGTAGGACCCTTTCTGTTTGCCTTGAGGGCTGACTTTTTATTCCTGTCACCCTGTAGTTAGCATTTGACAGAGGCCTATGGGATGGGTCAAGACAGAGTTGGTAGCTCTTGTATTTAGTAAAAATTCATTTCTTCCTTTTTGTCATGTCGAGGGTGACTTGAGGCCCCACTGTTGTGATCATGGTGGATTTTCCTAGGACTGAAGTTTGCAAGTGCTTGAACCTTCGTTGTTGGAGGAGAGAGCATCCTCTTCATGAGAGGCTTTCTATCTCGGGTGAGGGCTTATGTGGTCCACCCCTCTCTGGCTTCCCAGGGCTGGATGAGCATTTGTCCTTTTAGTGCCCTTCCTTCTGCTTTTTGCACATTGATTATGCCTCAGGATGGACAATGCCACTCATAGCCAACCAGGATCAAGCCCTCCAGGCCTGCAAGGTTTTTATTCCCTAGGGGTGCCTCAAATTGGTCCTTGTATTATGGCAGCTAAAATTTGCACCCTTTTTGTACTTTGTTTCTTTCTCTGCTCAGTCCCAGTTATTGGACATCTCAAAGAGCTCTGGCACCAAGGCAGTCTGCAGGGTTGGGGTTTAGACCCCAACTTGTGGAGCTTCATTTGAATATTGGGCACAGATCAAGTTAGGAAATGTATAGCTAGGAGTATCTGGCCCTCAGACTTTGGGCTAATGTTAGTATATTCTCTAAAAGCCTCAGAAAGCTGGTTGAGGCAACATAAAACACAGAAATTACTTTGGTTAAGCTTTGGAATTACTTTGGAATCTTTGTTTTCTACTCAAAAAACTTTTTCATAGCATTAGTAGCAAACCAACTTTAATTTTGTATTAGTTTACTTTTGGCATTTAAATTTTTAATTTGTTTAGCTTAATCATGTAAAATTTCCTCTCAGGATTTCCCTTCACAAAACTTTAACCACTTTCCTTATTCCTATAGTTTCTCTTTTCACTCATTCAGTAATAACCAACTTTAAGATAAACAACTTTAATTTTCTTCAAAATAAATCTCTATATTTTATACCTTCTGTTACCAAAAACATACATTTTTCTTACTTTCATAATTAGAATTCTTAATTGAACCACCATAATAAATATAACACAGACAAATATAAATCAGAGGTTATACACATACTCTCTGGGGGTGCTGATTTAGTTAAAGTCCATTCCTGAATGTCCTTTTTACTCTCCTAGCCTGCTGATCTCTGCCATCCTCCCACTGCATTTCTTGCTCATACTTAGGAGGTAATGGTGGTAGAGGAGCAGAAGATGGTGGAGGAACATGAAGATCTTCATACCCCTCCCAAGTCCTTTGCAATAAACTCATTGCCTTCTCCTCTCAGGAGTCTCTGATCCTCCCATGTCTAACTATTTACAGTTTCTTCCTCTGGGAATCAAGGGCAAGTTCTTTGTATGAAATCTAAAAATTGCTGAATCTGTTGAGTACACACACTACATTTCCTAGTCCTCAGCATAGTTTTAAGCATCTGTACATAAATATTATGGCCTTTTGACCATATTTGCCCCATGTTTTACCCCTGATTCTGACTGCCAATTCCTTAACTTTACTTAATGTCTTAAATCTACTTAACACCTATGTTTTCTTGAATTCTACCAAGCTGTTCTCTGAATTCTCCCTCCTTCTTTATTATTTTCCATGCACTTTTCTGAGGGAGTGTCTCCTCACCTGACCTTATTTTCAAGTTTTCCTTTCCTCAAGTCCCTTTTCGGGCACGACCTACTCCATCCAGCAAGTGGTAAATCCTGTCACGTCCAGCATGGCCTTGGAAAATAAACCTGAGTGGGAATGTTGGGAGATTGAGAAAAGAAAGAAGACAGAAAGTGGGGATCAGAAGGTCCACTGCCCAATGGATGGACAATGGCCCTGCTTTTTATTTTTTAGGTTTTTTTAGTTTCGTTTTTGTTTTTGTTTTTGTTTTTGCAAGCTGCTTATATACAGAAACATATAATTGCTGCTGTCATAACAGTTTCTCTATTGCATAGTAACACAGTTTCTTCTGTTTCTCCCTGGCCTCCAGCTTATGAATCTGTCTGTGGCTATATTTGTATTATCTTGTTCTCAGAAAGAATTTGTGAAGGTGAGGTAACCCTTGGTTGCCTTCGTCATTTGCAAAGACCTTGTCAGATTACAAACCATGATCCACAAATAAGAATTTGAAAACATTTAAATTTGTTTTCTATGAAAACTGAGCCAACTAGAACAAACTCCATTCACATATCACACACACTAGTCTCTGTTTAAGTATTAATTTAGGATATTTTAAAATTTCAGTCAAAATTTGTGGGATTAGTTTAAAATAGCCAATAAAGCCCAGATGGTTGCTCTTGGGGTAAAAATAGGAGGTAGTGCTGCCATTAAACCCAATTCAGACAAGCCTTGTGAAAGAGCTTCTGATGAAGGCTTTTCTGGAAAACATTCTTAAAACACAAAACCATCTGTCTCTCCAATGTTCTAGGCCCATATCTGTTAAAGATATAACCATTTTCTCTACAATAAACTCAGCAGTTCTTTTCTTTACAGTGGGAATCAAGTTGATCTCGACTTTTATGCTTCATCACTAAAGCTGTATATTCCACTACTGAGCCCTATTTGTTACAAGCGCCTCCTTTATTTTAAAAGTTTTTTTCTCAATTATATCAGCAGTAAATCTAGCTTTAAAAAAGTAGAATTCCTATATTTCTGACACTCAACAGCTACTTGTTTTGAATCACTTATAACTGAAAGTGGGTTAATGATGCACTGTTTGTTATAAAATAATGAATTATAACTATACCAATTAATAGCAAGAGAAAGATATGTTTTGTTTTGTTTTCTTTGAAAAAAAACTTTAGAGAAATCTTTTATTTGGCCATAATTCTTGGCTTCTAAAATTATCAATAGATTTTGATTGTAATCAACAGAAAGAAAAGAGGAAATGGTAAATCACATTATATCAGATTCGGAATGGTAGAACTGGAAAATACTTTTCAGACAGTTTACTGTAAGAATTATAAAATGTCAGTCAGATCATAGGTCAAGCCCATTAATCAAACCAAGTCAGATGATGCTTTGAAAAGAAAACTTCAGTGCTTGCCAAATGTAACATTTATGGAATTCACATAAATTTTTGAATTTATTTTTCACTTTAAAATCTCACTGGACTTGCATTATTGCATAGTAATTACCCTTATTAAATAGAACATGCAGCATCTGATTTTATTTTCAGTTCATTTTATTTAATTTTGTTATCTTTCAATCCTCTCTATTCTCTGATTTTATGAATTTTGACCTCTTTTTGCTTCATTTTGTTTTTAAATTGTATGTGACTCCAAAGGGAAAATGTAATTTTCACCAGTAACTGGTACATTCCTGGGCATACAAAAAAAAATAGGTTCTTCCTGGCAACAAATAGAAGAAAATTAAAATTTTGTAATCTAGTGCTCATTATCATAGAGGCTCATTTAATTATAGCCTGGAGAAAATTGCATTTTTATGATATGTTTTGATTCTGGTAGGAAGAAGTGTGTCGGGACAATTAAGACAAAAGATAATAAAGAGATATTTTGTATAGAAGTAAATCTGTTTTAAACATTTATAACTAATTAAATTTTAAACTCTTTTAGTGTTATGAATTAGAAAACAATTCCTTCTTAATCTTTGGCAGTTAATTTGTTCGTTATTAGTCATTTCTTTCCAAAAAACACAAAAACTGTTAAAGTTTGAAATAAAAAATGACATTTTTCTATGTTAAAGCTGAAAGTTTATTAGCTGCAGACTTTATTTCTGTACTTTATAAGGATCGATAAACTAATTATGGAAATCACAAAATTTATCTCTTATGTAAGAAGACAGACAAGGAAACAATTTAAGCAATGTCTAATTCTATATAAAAAAATTTAATTTACAAAAATTATTCCAGAATATCACTAATAAGTTTTCTTGTTTCATACTTAGGTGTATATAATTTGATCTGTCATAAGTTAAGAATTCATTGCTTTTATTATTGAAGCCATGCGTATTAACTACCTATTACAGCATAACAATATTAACACAAACTTAATAAGTTAAAACAACTCATATATCACCTCGAAGTTTTTATAAGTTAGGAATTAGTCACCTGTGTTCTCTTTTCCATAGTCTCATACAGGTTTGAAATGAAGTATTGGCC
Organism: Macroglossus sobrinus; assembly: GCA_004027375.1. Taxonomy (NCBI): domain Eukaryota; kingdom Metazoa; phylum Chordata; class Mammalia; order Chiroptera; family Pteropodidae; genus Macroglossus; species Macroglossus sobrinus. Next base: position 27,349 of record PVKZ01003456.1, read on the forward strand.
ACTGCTAGGGTCTCATGTGAAGCTTGTCTAGAGAAGGGTACACTTCCAAGCTCATGTGGGTTTTGGTAGATTCAGTTCCTTGTGATATATTGGACTTAGGGCTTCAGTTCCTCTCTATTACTCTCCATCACCTTCAATATTCTGTCATGTGGACGATTCCACATATTCACACCATTAAATCCAGCAAAGGAAATAGAGTCTACTAGAATGAATGAAGTTATAATCTATAATGATATGTTTCATAATTACTGAGGTCACATCCCATCTACTGTTCCAATTTCTATTGGTTAGAGACAAGTCACTCTCTGGCCCTCATGCAAGAGAAGAGGAATACCCAAGGGTAGGAATACCAATAAGGAGAGATTATTAAGGGCCTTTTTAGAGACTATTGTGCTTCCATAGGGCTTACATTTTCACGTTTTTATTTCACCTTGGTCAACCACTAAGCAATGTGACCAACAGCATATTGCCTTAATATCTTTTTATAATCTAAAATGTCATAGTGCATCTATTCATAAGCAAAGCAGACCATTACAATCAACCTTAGCATCACTTTTATAAGTGCCTTTCTTTATGTGGTAGGCTTCTATTATTTTTTCTTCAAAGATAACAAAGTTATGCTTTGTTCAGTGCATTGACACTATGAGAATAACTAAGTAAATTTCTTATAGAATATGATTGTATTATTTCAGATATCTTACTTAAGAAGTGTCTAAACATGTTTTTCATAAATTAGTTAGGACTCTTTGATTGGAAGTGATGGAATCCTTAGTTAAAGGAGAAATACAGATAATTTATTTTTTTCCATAAATGACATGATGAGTTTACCTCACTTTATGTATAGAAGGATTTAAAATATAAGTCAAAGTGTAGGGGACCTATTTTTAACCCTAAGATATTCCATTTGTGTTGGTATCACTATCAATAAGAACCTGTTTATACAGTATAAACAATAAAATCATAGCAAAAAAAAAACAATAAAACAAAATAAATACTTCCCCTCCCCACCTAATAGTTAACAGGAGAAATTGGGGGCATGACTTTCATTGGCTTTCTATAAGACATTTATCACACATGAACACTGAGCAAAGAGGATAGATAGCTCTCATTGGCAAGAGGTAGGTAATGTGTCTATCTATATATCCAAGAGTTTGTGTCAGTCTTACCCAAACCAATTAGACTGAGAATGGAGATGGTATGATTATCCAAGCAATACCTAAATTGCTTGTTAACAAAATAGTTGAATTGTTAACAAAAGAAGGCAGAAAAGATACAGGAGAGTAAAGTAAATTGAGATGCATTTATTGACCATGTAATTAACATATGAACCACCATTAGGTGCTGGAGCATACATAAATAAGATAGATTGCTTCACACTTAGTCAATCAAATATATAAATTATAGTGCCAGAGAACATAGCAATTTGGGCAAGTTGTTTATGAAATGTTGTATGTACTTAGTTTTCTGACTATATTTGTATTTCGGGATTCATTCAAAAAGGTTTCAATGAAGGCATGATTTAATTGCCCAGTGCAATCTAGATTTTAAAAACTGAGAAAATTAAGATAAAAATGAAGGTAATATTAAAAGAGTAAGTGTTAGAGGATAACCATGTGAAAGAAATAACAATAGAATTAATCTTACCAGTTTTCAAAAAGAAGCTAAAGGTCATTAGAAATTAGATGAGTTAGATAGACTAGATTACAAAAAAGGCTCAGAGACATTGTTAAAATATTGTATTTGGTAATCTTCTAAATCTGTTGAAGCTGGATAATATGAATTCCTCTGAATTATAAAAGTGAGATGATTTGCATTCATTTTTGAAAATATAGTTATGATAGCCAGTTAAGCTAAAAAAGTGAATTCAAAATAAATATGAATTTTGTGATGCCATCTATTCAAATACTGTTAGTACAGTTAGAGCTTTACAGTAAAGCATGAATAAGGACTAGAAAAAAATATTTAGAAGCCATTTTCTTAAATATGATAACATCAGCAACACAATAGCAACATTTTACTTTAGCAAGTTGAGGTAGCGAATCCTATCCATCTATTGTTTTCAGTCCAGAAGGTGCTTTAGAGACAAATGATATGTATGATATTTTGCAGATAATATAGTAGAGTAGTGTGTTCCATTTTAAATTAAAAACAATGGAAGTGACAGGATACCTTTAAAAGAGCATTTGCATGATTTTTGAACATAGTTTTTTAGGGCTGGAGTCTTAATGTAGCACTTACTTCAGAACTTTAGAAAATAGTGTTATTCAAATAAGCACACATATAAATTAATATATTTTATGATGACATTCAAGATTCCATCATGGAAAAATTACTAATCTTCTCTAAACCTGAAGACCTCCTCCAGTAAGTGAATTTGCAATCAGAGGGACTACAAATGATATAATTTCTGCTGCAGCCATCAATCAGAGTATTTGTACTCTATTGTTTCAGAAAATGAGGAGGGTGAGCAGATGATTTTTCAGTTGTTGTTTTCACCATAAACCAGTCAACTTGAATTTGAAATTAATTTCCGGTTGAATTATTATTTATATTTCTAATAATAATATGTCCAACTTAAATGTAATTGGTAACTATGTGATGAATCCAACTAAAAATTCAGTTATGGTAACAAAAGTGATCCACCCTCCCCCCACCCCAGGAAATACTAAACATTAAATTCCAGAAACCTTCTCCTCCTTATATAGGGATATTTTAATGACATTTTTTCAAAGTTAATGCATTCTACTTTCAGCTTTTAGTCAAAATCATCTCACTGTTCTATACAATCCAAGACCTGTTTCCCTTGTCCTACCTAAAATACACCTGAAGAAACTTTAAAATCATAAATAATTATGAATGCCCAAAGAGACACATCAATGATAAAAGACATTTATAGTATATAATGTCTTCTCAAATAGTTAAATTAGACATACAATTAGCAATTTTTAAGTGAGTAAATCATTTGGGTTTTGTCTATCCATCATGATTCACTGAGAATAGAATGGTTTGTGAGCCTCTAGGAATAACTCCAGAGCTAACTCCTTCTCACCCATTCTTTGTTTCACCTATTGTCTATAGCATAATTGTCCTGTGTTTTTCCCTTTATAAGCTGGAAGGGATGGCATACTATGTGTAGTCAATAATAGTTAATATATATTTAATAAGAGCATAAATATTAAATATATAATAAATGAATGAATGTTCATTCTGTTCAAGCAGTTTGCAAGGAAAATATAAAGACCCTTTTCAAGTATTTCAACAACCAACCATTATAATATTTTGCTGCCCCCGAAGCAAGTGCTCAACATCATATTTTTCTTGTTGTTTCTCCTTTGTTTCTAATGTGCTGCTGATCCTACTCTCTAAATATTACTAGAATTCCTTCTTCCTTAGCCTTTCCACATCAGACTGAAGTTGTGATTTCTCAATGTGTTCTGATTCTTTCTCTCTTTTCTTTTGTTAGTGGTAAGAGAATATGAGCAGTCAAGGTTTTTATTTAAAATAAACAGGTGCTATAGTTATAGCTATCACAGAGAACTGAAGGCAGCTAGCATGGGATGTGATCAACTCCCTTTTGACTATGTTGAATTTAAGATGTGTGCCACATCCAAATAAAAATATCCAGAAAGCAACTGAATCACCTAAATATTCTCAAACTATACAAAGCAGCTTTACAACGGTCCCACTAATAATATAAGATAATATAACACTTGGAATTGAGACCTGATTATGGAGCCACAGACTGCCTGGGCCTGAATCTTTGCACACCTATAACCTTGGGCAAGTTAACAGAGACACTCAAGTTTCTTTATGTAATATGGTAAAGCACTACTTACTCCAAGATTTTTTGATAAATTATATAACGTACTTAGACTGCCATACACGATATTAACTGCTATACATAAATGTCTACCCCTGGTTGAAATAAAAAGAGATATTTTAGTTTCAAATTATCACAAACACTATCATTTTTTGAGTCATGTTCCCTAAAAGGTGGAAGCAAAGGTAACTCACAAAGAACTGGGGACCTTAAATGATATATTTTAAGTAGCAGGTTTAAAGGTAAGTTCCTAATTCTTAAAATACAGCTATTTATGATGCAATGGTGAGTAATCAACATTCACTGAGCTTAACTGTAATTCAATAAATGCCGTTTCCTAACCAATAGACTATACTTTGTTGCACAGTAAACCACCTTACATCATTTAGTAAGAGAAAAACACTAAATCTGAATAATAAAGACATCTCCCAATGAAGTAGGACACTCGATTTTTTAAAAATATTTTTTGTGTGTGTGGGAAGGGACTCAATTATAGGTCTTTCATTTTATATTATTTTCAACCTATCATGCCATGAATGCATAGAGAATGGACTCCAACAGCTTAGATTCCTTTCCATTCATTCTCAAAAAGTAGACTTCTCTGGGTGGAGCAGGCTGGTGCTTCAGTTGAACACAGGTACCTTTCTCTTTGGCTTGCTTCTTTTTTTGATCATTCCCCTTTATATGTTTCAGGAAGGGATCTCAGCTGTTAGAGTGCTTAATATGTTCAATACATACATTAATTCTCTTGGCAAGAATCTTACCATTAACTTGTTTATAATAATGCCAACTGGGTAATGTTGTAAACTCTTTCAGTTTTGCCATGTTAACATTTGTGGGACATTCCTTTTGGAACAGTGCCTCTTTTCTTGATGTCTACAATACAACATTTCTTGTAGATTCACAAGTATTTGGGCAAATGAACAATGCCATGCTTTCTAAAAGGCCTAGAGAACATACAGAGGGTGCCTTTCCTCCTTCCGTTTGTGTTGGTCATTTAGGGGAATTAACAGAAGATGGCGCTTCAGGCCAAACTGCTGTTCTGATTCTTTCTGTGATTCTATCAGTTCTCTTCATTGACGATAGCAGAGTGGCTCGACTTATTACCCTCTTTCTCTCACAATGACTATTTTTTACAATCAACTCATTTATTTATTAAATTTTCAGCAAATATTTGTTAATTCACTTAACAAATGTTTATTGAACATTTATTACATACTAAATATTCTTCTAGCCATGAGAGAAAGAACAATGAAAAAAATAGATCCTTGTACTTACAGAATTTAACCATCAGTAAGAGAAGATAGACAATAAAAACTATTAAACTGATAAATATATAGCATTTAGGTAGTAATGAATGCTGTGGAGAAAACTAAAGTGAGGAAAAGATACTAGAGATGAAAGAAGTAGGATATTATAAAATGTGCCCCGCTCTTCACTCAATTATACATGAGCAAATTTATTTTTAAAAATAAACATTGGAGCAAAATATTTTAAGCTATTTAAAATAGTAAATCATATTTTCCAAAAAAACCAACATATTAAATTATCTGCTTTTCCCTCAAGTGTTCATAGCAGAATATACAGGATAATAAGATGTATTACTTCATAATAAGTATAATAATATATTAAGATCATAAAATACTTGGTTAAACAAAATTGTATGTGTTTCTTTATAACAGAACTTCTGAGGTGTTAGGATAGTAGAGGGCCATCTGAATTCATAGTGAGGGGTATAGTAATTGATTACAGAAACATTAATTTTCAAGAGAATCTGAAAAAAAAACCCTAGAATTTCAAGGCATGCACTTAGGATAACACTGATGGTGATCATTGCTGGAATATAGTTTCCAAAGCAGCATGTTATCACTTGTATGCATTACTCTTATTACAAATAGGTGTTTAAGTCACTGCCTCTTAAAGAGAATTATTGTTCCTTGTAGTGTAAAGAAAATGGCCAAGCAATCGTACTTTAATTCTAGTTTAGTTTGGAATGAATAATATAATGAATGTTATCTATGAGAATGCCCCTCTGGACGATGAAACAAGGACAAGCTATGTGCTTCATGTCCAAGCTGACTCCCTGGAAGTGGTCCTAGCCAATCTCCAAGTTCCTTTGAAAAGTAAGTTATTTAAGGTTTTTCAATAAATTGATGGTGTTCTGGTCATTATGTAATGAAATGCATGTCTAAAAGTTCTCAGTGAAGAATGTAGAAAGATCATGAACACTCAGAGACATTTCCCCGTTTATTTTAATTTCTTATAGATGACAACACTGATGGAATTTCAATACCCCTGAAATGTCAAGACAATAACAGGTTATTTCCAGATTTTGTGTATAATATTGTAGTACACCCCCATTATTTGAGTATGTTTGATAACAAACCATATTCTCATTCTGCTATGAGGTACTGACTAACCCTCTGGGATGTGGTATATTGTTAATGGGTGTATGACTGCTAGACAGTCCCTGAATTGTGTGGTTTCTGGTACTTATATATTTTCGTAGAACAAAGGAAAACACATGTTACAATTAGTGACTAACATTTATCAACACGTATGTGTTGCACTACATTTCATTCACACCCATTTCTAGGAAATGAAATTATTGTCTTCACTTTATAAAGACACAATGAGAAAGGTTAAGTGATTTCCTAAAAATGACACCTGTCGTAAATGAAAAGTTGAAGATTCAGGCTCACATTTTTTAACTCTGACATCTTTCTTTAACATTTCAGTTTGATAGACTTTAACCACACAGAGAAGCAAGTAAAAGCCTGTTTGTAAAGTGGGCAGGCACATATTCTGTAAGAGATCACCAACAATGGGATAAACACTATCTTTTTTCCATTCATTGTGGTAATACTCCTTTGCACTTAAGCAATCTGTCTTTTGTTTGTTTGTTTGTTTGTTTAAATAAGGCCAACTTTTTCAGAAACCAAGAAACTGAAGAAAGTCAAATTTAATTTAATCATTAGTAAAACAGAGGCTCAGAAAAGTGGGAAACAGGGTCTCAAACATTTAGCTTTTCCCCTGGGTGCCATTCCTGAACATCCTATTGCAACACTCCATCAATCAGCATTTTTAGAAGGGGGAAGAAGAAAGAAGAAGAGAGCCAGAGCAAGTGTATACACACATATGAATGTCCATGGAAGAGAAAGGAGAGTAATATGTGAGTAAAAGGCTGAAGAAGCAACATGAAATTTCACATCTGAGTTCAACTGATGATCATTAAAAATAAATCGCTCCTTTCCTTTACTTCAAATGTCCTTTACTGATCTAGCATTGAAGGCTGCACAGGTACAATCAAAGAATTTGAAAAAATCAGATTATACACAGTGTGTCTTTGGAAATAAAGGAATTAATTTGTCTTCCATGATGAAACATCACTTGCATAATTAAATTGTTTAAAAATAGTGGACCAGTTCTTTGAGCTTTTAAAATCTTTAAACTGCAGGCAATTATATTTTTTATAAAATGTAAATGATCAAAAGGGCAGAGTTAGTCTAATTTACAATATGCAAACTACTTACTGCAAATAAAAAATAAATTTAAAGTTCATTGAAAACTGTATTTGTCAACTTCCTTTAAAACCAATGAGTAGTTAAATTAAAAAAGAAACTTTGGGTAAATATTTGGTAGTAAAATCATTTTTTTTAAATTGCTCTGATTTCGTGGAATAGAGATATATTCAGTGCTTATATGTGAATATAATACAACTAGTTCTCATTACTGTAATTTGAATGTAAATCTAAGAATAATAACAATTTACCTGATGCACATATGTATGCTAGTATGTGTCCCAAAATGGATGTAGAGCTGAGATAGAACAGTGAATTTATGAATTATTCTCTCAGAAATTTGTGAAGCCTAAATGCTAACAATTAGTTTGTTCAATGCCTGATTCTGGAATATTGTTTCTAATATTTCATCACTAACTTTTGCCTCTTCAGTGTGAAATACACACTCATGTATGTCTAACAGTTTTATTTATTAATGACTATTAACAGTTTAAAATAAATTCTTATTCATTAGCTATGCAAATGAAATCATTCTAAATTAAGGTTAAATCATTAATTGTTTAAAGGTTCATCCTTTCTTCAGAATTAGCTGCCCTATGGTTTTGAGCTGTATCACATATTATATGAATAAAGATAACAAAAGAATAAATTAATTTAATTAAAGCAGTTTTTAATTCTGATTTCTGTGCCAAGTAGTTATTAATGAAGTCATTTGCAAAGTAAGTTTTATGAGTATGCTGAACTCAATTTAATATCTGTATGAAATATATAATTAAAATGAAAAAAGTTTAGAACTCATTTTCAAAATTTGACATCAACAGTAATTAAAACATTTTAATGATTTAGCACAGAACATATTAAACATAAATAAAATTACAGAGACTGTTACAACAAAACTTCATGTATCAACAACCCAGCTTCAAAATCATTGAATCATGGAAATCCTTTTTATCTATACTTCCAATTGCTCCGTCATTCCATTCATTATTTTGAAGCAAAGCAGAGACATAACATTTCACCTGCAAATATTTAAATAAGTATCTCTTAAATATAAGGGCTCTTAAAACTTAATCACAATACATTTGTTGCTTATCCTCAAATTTTAAAAAATCCTTAATATCAACAAATATGTTTTTAATACTTATATTAAAATTTTATTCACATCAGAATCCAAAAAAGGTCTATCCATCACAATTAGTTGACAGGTCTTTTAAGTTCTTTTAATCATTAGGCTTCAGCACTGTCACTTCTTTTTATTCACCTTGTTCAAAAGCAAGATTTATGAAGTCTGGATATTGATGACTATATGTTCAGTGGCTCATTTCATATTTTTGTCTGTCTCCTCTATTTCCTATCAATCAGTAGTTGGATCTTAGAGTCCTGTTTAGATCCAGATTTTGGTTGTTATTTTTTGAAATAAATCATATGTGATATAGTATTCCCCTTATCCTCAGGGTATACACTTTCCAAGACCCTAGGTACTTGCCTGAGACCTCAGATAATACTTAACCCTATGGATTCCATGTTTTTTTCTATACATTTATACCTATGATAAAGATTAACATAAATTATTACAGTAAGAGAGTAATAATAATAAAATAGAACAATTATAACAATATAATAAAAGTTATGTGTATGTGGTTACTCATTTCCTGGTATCTCTTGCTGATGTTTTAATATTTTCTGGTGCAACACAACGCTGTCAATTAGAACACATTTTCACTTCATGCCAACTGCCCACAAATGTAATGTCTTTCTCATTTTAACTAAACACTTGTCTTGCACTGTGAAACATAACTTTCAGTTTGTGGTGCAACATAGCAAACCTAGCATAAATTTCTTTTTCATTCTTTACACTTCATGTATAGAAGATTTGTTCTTGCTATAGATTTTCGCATTGAGTTTGTTTTTATTAATTACTTAAAGGAAGCACTTTATGGCTTCTCTTTTGCATATCTGAATTGCTAGCATCACTACTCTTATACTTTGGGGTCATCTTTAAGTAAAATAAAGGGTAACTTGAACAAGAGCACCATGAAACATGGGAGGTTAATTCAAAAACCCACAGAGCTATTAAATGACTAATGGACAGGGAGTGTATACAGCATGGAGACACTGCACAAAGGGTTGAATCAAGTCCCAGGTGCAGTGGAGGGGGAGAGGTTTCATTATGGTACTCAGAACGATGAGTAATTTAAATATCATGAATTGTTTATTAAATTTTTTATGTATTCAAGTAGACTCCTCAGAGTAGGCTCATAGAATCAGCATTGTTCCTATATTTGCATGCATTATTTAGAGTTTATCTGAGGCCCAGGTAATTGAACCTAAATTTTGCTAGATATTTGATATGAACCTTGACTCATATTTTCTTTTCTTTGACGTTACTCCATTTTCATCTTCTATGAGGTATTACTGTCAAAGTGTATCTCAACACTGGTTTTCTTTGTAAATGGGTGTTGGATTTATTTTTATTTTTATTTTTGGAAAGTCCAAATCTACATTGGTGATTCTGCATCATTTTCTGCATTTAAATGATATATCCATCCACTCAAGTATTATTTCAGGAAAGTTTGCTTGAATTCTATATTTTATTATATTTTTTCATTTTCGTAATTTGTTTTTTTCTCTTAGAAGGCTCTTGTTATATAAGTGATGAATCTTCTATCTTTTATATTTTGATCTGTCTAATATAGTTAATATATTTATTCAATATATTTAGATTTAAAATTATTTATTTATTTATTTTTAACTCAGATGCTTTATTTTATAGCTTCTCTTTTTGAAATAAATTAGCTTGTTTTAAAATACAAAGGTACAGTTTTTACTTTTTAAAAATATGGCTTCATTTTCTTAGAGCCATTAATTTTACTTTTTCCTTTGTGACTTCAACCACAATCCTTTTCTATTATTCATGTTTAATTAAAATTAGCTTTTTTATGCTCTTAAAAAAGGAAGGTATGCTAGGATAGCTTTTCTAATTCATAGTTCTAGTATACCTGTTTTTGTTAATTTTATAAAGTATTCAAAACCACATGATCCAGCAATTCTGCTACTGCGTATTTACCCCAAAGACTTGAAAACCCATATTCAAAAAGATATGCACACCAATGTTCATAGCAGCATTATTTATCTTCCCAGTGGCAAGGACATGAAGAAGTATCCTAGGATAAATTATTGGATAAAGAAGCTATGGTACATATAAATAATGTAATAATAGCCATAAGATGAAATGTTGCCATTTGCGACAATATGGATGGACCTCGAGATAATCATGCTAAGTGAAACAAGCCAGACAGAAAAAGTTGTAAACCACATGATATCACTTATATGTGGGATATAAACCTAAAGACAACAAATGAACATGACAAACAAACAGATACTCATGGACATGGACTATAGATTAGTTAGTAGTTTTCAGAGAAAAGGGGGAGAAGGAGGAGGGGGGACGCAGATGAGGTAAAATAGGTCAAATATTGGTGACAGAAAGAAATCTAACTATGGAAGGTAAAAACACAATGCAATATATATATATATATATATATATATATATATATATATATATATATATATATATATATATATTGCTTTTACTGTTAAATTGTATACCTAAAACTTACTGAATTTCGTTAACCAATGTCACCAAAATAATTAATTAATTAATTAATTAATTAAAAATAAACTAAATATAAGGTCAAACAAAGATTTTGTGTTAAATAGTCCTTTGGATAAAAAAAGTTCAAAAGTGTTTGCATTGTCTTTCTCATACCCCCAGTTGTGCATCACTCCCAGAAAAGGGAGTTATGAGGATACATACTTTCTTCTCAGTTTTAGTGTTGGCAACTGGAGTATGACCGCTGCATCCCTATGGCACAGTAAATTCATGTCTGAGACCTGTTAGGTAATCCAGAGCATAAACTATGGAGCTGAAAAGGTCTTATGATTGTTGGAGCAGAAGGGCATCACAGCTACTCTAAAAGAAGCCTGTACTCATAGAATTATTCAGGCAAAGAGACTATGAATGTTACCCAAGGTCCAGATTTAGGACATATGTGAATGCTAGTTTTTGTAGATCCGATTTAACAGGGTCACCTGAAGGCGTGATGAGAATGCAAACAGCAAAAGCTGGAGATGAATTGCTGAATTTCTCCTAAAGTGATAAAATGAAATTAAATGAAATGTGCTGCACAAATCAAGTTGCTGTAGGAGAGCACTCCAGAGCCAAAAGTTCCAATGAGCGATATCTCTTTTAAACACAAGTCTTACACAAAACATATTCAACTGCTTCATAATAGTAATATTTAATTTAGAACTTTCCTGTCTACCTTACCAATCTTTTCTCCTCAGTCTCCAACTGCAGATGATGGCAACCTGAGTATTAAAAAAGCAGCTTCTGGTAAACTGGGAAGGAAGTGATGAGTAAAGAAAAAGAAAGTCTTTTACGACCCCTCTCTAAAGGCTGCAGATTTTCCAAGAATGCAGCTAGGAAGAAAGATATGTTGAATTAGAGAATCTTTTATTATCAAAAATTATCATGATGATAGTACTTTCTATTAACTAGAACCACATTTCACTCGACAGCAGAACAAAAGACTATTTCAAATCACCAGAATGCAGAAGATAGGAGAAAAGAAAAAAATAGACTGATGATTATACTTCACATATCCATACTAAGCATACTGATATTTCAATGTGACTAGAGAGGAGAATATAGTCAATAGATTTAAAATTAATTTAAACTGCATGAGGGCAGAGCTTTTGTTGTTGTTGTTGTTTATGTGTATCGATATATTCCAATAGCTTAAAATGTGCAGCACATGAATATACTCAGTAAAGGATTGTTCAGTGAATTAGTGAGTCTGGAAAGTTAAGGAATGGATTTGAATATCAGGCTAACAGTATGCAAATATGCAGCATAAATACCACCTAGACCTCCTATGGTGTAGCAGAGTGGTCACTTATTCATTGTCATAATTTAGGTAGTCGTTACAACAGATGAAGCTAGTAAAATGTCTTAATTATGGGAGTATGTTTAGTAGCTGCCTCTCAGTGCTTGATATTAAGGATTCTGAAGAGCTTTGCAGAATTCTCTCTATATATATACAACTGGAAAGTAAAGATTGAGTTCTCAGTCCTTCTCCATAAACTCTCTGGTCTTCCAGATTCTCAGTTTTTATTTCTCTTCTGCTGGTACCATTCTGTCATATGTCCATAATTTCTTCTTTGACTTTCATGTTTTTGTTTAGCCCCCATTATTAATGATCAAATAATTGTCTTCATTTTATGAATGAAAGATCAAATGTAAATGCATTAATGTTTTGAATATCTTGTTTCAAAATTATGAAATCCTATTTTGTTCCTGTCTATGATCTCTGTCTCCCCAGATCACCTCAATATCTCCTGGGTTCAGGACAGAACGTTATTGGTCCTGAAAAGTCTTCAAGTAATCTGTGTTCAAAAAAATTTTCACAGAAACTTATGTCAATATTACTGTCACAAAATCATCCTATATTTTTATGTAGAACAAAAGCAATAATATGCATCTTTACAGCTCAGTTTTATTTATGGAGTGCTACAGTTGAAGTGCAAGTTTTCTTTTATGGTAAAATGAGAATTATCGTTAAATGTGGAAGAAAAAATGCGTAGCTTTCTATGAATATGTCATTGTAGTTTGATTCATTAGCTAGCCTTTCAGTCAGAAATAAAAAGAAGAACAATTAAAATAACCTTAAACTGATGATAGAACAACTCAAATGCTATTGATTTCATTTGATGTTTTTGTTTAGGGTACAACTTGTATTACACTTCATTTTCTTGGCTTTTCTAGTTCCAGACAGAAGGTCTGTGACAAATAATGCTAGTACATCTTTACTCATGATTAACTGTCTTACCAATGCATTCCTCATATAACTTGAATAACAACATTGCAGAATGTTACAGTATTTGTTCAGTCCTAATATCCCAGGTATGTTCAAGGCCTTATATTTCTGGTATAAACATATAGCCATAGTTTTAGAAACTCTGTTCAAACTTTATTACTTTAAAGCTTAGAGATTATAAAAACTGATTGCATAATTCTAGGCATCTTATGTATGCAGTTGAAAAATTACGTTTTTAATCAAACAAATTTCTCTGTCCAAGAAAATAATTCAATTGTGAAAAATAGCTTTGTTGAACATGTAATTTTAAAATTGTTACAGAATTTTATTAATACATTTATGAATTCAAATACATTGAGTAAGTATTCCTCTCAAATTTGCATTGCTGAGTAGGTGACAGTGATGTGTGGTTTACCTTTCTTAATTACAGTATAGATGATAATAAATATTCCTTCAAATGTAATACAAAGGAAAATCATTTTTCATGAGGAAAATATTTTATATGACTTCCTTGTACAGTTAAAATTAAAATAATTAAGAGTTAAGGAAGGAATAATCTGGTTTTTCTTAACTTATACTAACAGTAGGAAATTGTACCAAAACTTAGGAGTTACATATTTCTTCATTCTTCAAAACTTCTGTTTAATAAATATAGTTAAAATTTCAATTTTTTTCTTAGCCTATTTAGTCTAAATTTAATTTGGGATTCAAAATAGACTTTATTCACTGGTTCAAAGATTTTTTGCAACATTATATTCTGTTGCTGAAATCAGTAAACATTTGATTGATAATAAAGCTTCAGGGCTATGCAATCAAAAACTCCCATTTTTTAATGTATTTAAAAAATTTTTTAATTACAGTTGACATACAAGTTTCAGATGTACCACATAGTGATCAGACATTTATATAATTGATGAAGCAATCACCCCATTTAATCTAGTACCCTTCTGACCCATACATAATTATTACAATATTATTTACTATATTCCCTTTGCTATAATTTACATCTCCATGACTATTTTGTAACTACCGTTTGTGTTTATTGATCCCTTCCCTCCATTCACCTATATCCCCAATACCTCCTTCCATCTGGTAACCATAAAAATGCTTTCTATATCTATGAGCCTGTTTCTGTTGTGTTTGTTAATTATTTTTGTTAGATTTCACATATAAGTGAAATCACATGGTATTTGTCTTTCTCTGTCTAAATTACTTTACTCAGCATAATACCCTGTAGGTCCATCCATGATAGAAAACTCCCATTTCAAAAGAGTTAAACTATGTCTTATTAAATATGGGGGAAAGAACAACATAACAGGAATGTGATAATATAACCTTTCAGAAGTTTCATTTTCTAAGCTTTATTAGGGTTCTCAATTCTGTTTTGTTTGTCATTCTGTAAGTCACTGTGCACATAAAGTTATGCACAGAAGAGCTAAAACTTATTAAATAACATATACTACAGAAATAATATTCCTACAAGTAGAAATCTATAGCCATTATTTGGATAATGAAAGCATAACATTAATTTTAACCATTAAAAATATGAAGAAAAATTATCAGAAATTTCTTCTAAATTCATTAATCGTTCATATTGTTTATGATTGGTGTAATTAACCCTCTGAAGTCTATTGTGATATAACCCAGGTCAGATTTTCACTGTAAAATAAGACAGCCCTAGTCTTTAATATTTCGCTAAAGATTTAGTATAGCCGTTAGATTCATTTTATTTATTTTTTCCTCGTAACAAATTGTAAGTGAACACTCTTTACTCTCAGTGACCTATTCTATTTTACCAGCCTTAAGAAGCTGAGAATTTTTTTAGTTGAATATTCTAAGGAAATATAAAAAGTGAGACAAAAAATAAATTTCCACATTATGTTTATATAATACAAAAAAAAAGTGGGGGAAACAACCATATAGAAGAAATATAAATAGAACGAAACTTCAGAAGTTTCATTTTCTCACCTTCAGTGGAGTTGTGAATCCTGTTTTGCTTGGTAATGTTTGTCTCAGTTTCTACATTGATTGAATTATTTTCCTTGAATCTCAAGGAATAACTATACCTTGCTGTTTTTGCTTACACTGGTACCTCTAAAATGTCCTTCTTTCACTGTTTCACAGATAAACTCCTATTTTACAAGGCTGAGTGTAAAAGTCATCTCATTTTTAAAACTTTCGTTAATCATCCATTATTCCTGTACCATGGGAAACAAATACATCTGGCCTGTGAGTTCTAAAAGGCAAGGTTATAATATTATCCAATTTAGTATTGCTCAATTTCTGTCTCAGGAGCCCAGGGTGATCTCAGAGGAGATACAATTTGAGATGGTCCTGAAGGAGAGAATAGTATAAATAACATTATGGAGATGGAGAAGATCTATTTCAAGAGAAAATAGAGAACATTTCTTTACCTGTGCAGTAGAAAATTTACCTAGTAAATTATTTTTGATGTTGAGGGAAAGCAGAATTTGGCATCTTCAAATGTGCCTTTTTTTTTGTAGTATTTTTGGAGTATTGATTATTTTAATCTGGTTATTTTTAAGAAAAGAAATATTCAGGAAAAAACTTCTGAATTTCTCCATAAGTACCTAAAAGAGGGGTTCTATTATCATATCATACATATAGTTCAATATGAACTAGGTATCATAGATTGGGAGAAACCAGCAAGAACCATTTGATTAAAGTGTTCTCTGTGTCCCATTGTTAAAGACGGTTCAACAAACATTTGTTTATCAGACATTTGATTTTCCAACTCCATGCGAATTGTTTTTCTGCCTTTTGAAGTCCAAAACCACAACCCCCACCGCACCAACATCTTCTTATCTGAAGATGTCATATAAGCCTTAACTGCCTAATCTGTCATCTGCTCTCATATACTTATGGAACCCTTGTATTTACATGCATAATAAATGTAGTAATTTTCTCCTGTTAACCTCTCACATTAATTTGATTTTTAGTCTAGCCAGAAGACCTTAGAAGGTAGAAGGAAAATAAGTTTTAGTGCATTCTCTGATGTGTTCTGTCAAAGAAATGATGTCCTTATCTGTTGCTTTATTGAACTTTACCTTTGGCATGTATTTTTATATACAAAAATCACATTGAAATTACTCTTAGAGCTGGTTATGATTGCCTTTGGCCAATATTTATGTAATTCTGACCTAGACTAATTAATAGAAACATAATTTTATAATTCTTCTCAGTGATTATAAATTGTATTACAAAGACATTTTATGAATTGACATTAGAAATGATAATGAAATGCTAGATCTATAGCAAGATAACAGAACTACTGCCTCTGAGATAGAGATGCTAAATATATATACAACAGAGAATCCTGGGATTGTGCTATTTTAGATCCTGAGATCAGATATTACTTATTATTCTTGATTACATTACATAAATTGGTAAAGACTTTGTAGGTTCTCTTGTAATTATTATTACTCTTCGATTAATACTAGTGTTCTTACGATAATGTAAAATCAAGATAATTCATATAAGAGACATGGAGATATGGATTTTATGACATATTTAATATGCAGAAAAGACACATATTTTTAAAAAAAATATTCTAAGCTTTATTAATGAATACATTGAGAGATCAAGAACAAAGTAAAAAAAGCAAGTATTATATGTTTGTGTGTGTATATAAAAATACATAATTTACTTGCAGACTAACACCATTTATGTTATTATTTTACTTATGACAACTATGCTGCTTTTATTGTTGAAATACACGTAATCTGTTTTCTGTCACAGGCTCTTGAAATATAATTTTTATGCTACAAGAATTATGCCAAAACTATACATTAAATTAATATATTGAGTACTCGATAAGCAAAAGCATTTATCTGAATTAGGTAAGAGGATACAAAAGATGACATTGTCTTCCAGGAGTTTGTATTCTGGTAGAGAAGGAATGATGTGTACACATAAAATAAGTACTAACACCAAAGAAGTATGTGGCTAATTATTTTAAGAGAAACACAGACACATATGGTTTCAATGTAAAGAAAATAAATTCAGTGGTGAACTAAATAGTTTCTTGATTGAAGAACAAAGTAGAAACTTTATTTGAAGCAAGAACCTGTTTTGTTTAATGCAATTGATTCTAGTTAGATATATGGAAGAGGAATGAGAAAGGATTAAGGGAGTAAAGTAGAAGAAAAAGCCTGGGGAAAGGAATTTAAAAGGTGAGTTCAGAGGATAGTGAGCAGCATAGCAGTACCAGTGAATTCATGAAGAAGAGAAATGGGAAACAGATAAGTAAATGAAATAACATAAAGCAGTGTTTCTCAAAATATAGTTTTTGAATAATCTGATGTTAAGCACTCGAAATGCTTGTTTAAAATATTTCTTTACTCCTTTTGCTCAAACCTACAGAATTATCATATCTGAAACTAAAAAATGGAAATCTTAGTATGTGGGATGCTACTTTATGTTTTCAGCTTTAGTTTTTATAAACTATTTAAAATATGAATACAGAGAATATATGCTTGCAGATTCTATTTAGGGAGAGAAATAACATGACAAAGTTTAGTTCACTATGTAGGATAGTTTGGAAAGAGATAGAATAAATGTTAAAAAAAAAATAGTCTATGCCTGAACAATTATTGGGCTATTATCTTTGTTTTCTCCAGATAAAGAACTGATAGGTTTGATACATAGATAGATAACTAGTTAGACAGACAGAAAGACAGATAGATGATAGATAGATAGATAGATAGATAGATAGATAGATAGATAGATAGATAATTAGACAGATAGATGATAGAAAATTTGACAGACATAGGCATAGGTCAACTTATTTTGAGGGATTGAATCACATAATTATGAAGACTTAAGAAATGTCATGACCATGACTAGCTGTCTGCAGTTGGAGGTCCAAGATAGTTGGTGGTATAATTTCAGTCCAAATCCAATGACCTGAGAACCAGGAGCAAATGAAAATGTTGTAAGCCCTACTCTCTGTTAAGGCCCAAAGACCAGGAATGCCAGTATTGGAAGGCAGAAGATGGAACATTTGTTGTTCTCCCACATTTTTGTACTTGCTATTCACGTCTTCAAGAAATTGTGTGATGCACGCCCACATTGATGAGTGTGACCTCTATTTAGTATACTAATTCAAAGCACAAATATTCTCACAGATGCCATCAAAATTAAGATTTTACCAGCTATATGGGCTTCCTTTAATTCAGTCAAGTTAACACAAAAAAATGAATTATTGTATTCAATGAGATGGGGGAAATATAGGATACACACACAAAAAAATGTTGATAGGACTGATGACTGGTGATGAAGAGAAAGGACGAAAACAAAGATAATCTAGTTTTGATCTCAGGCAACATAAATTAAATGAATAAGATAGTTGGAAATAAGAAACTGAAAAATCAAGAGAGGTTCAAGTCTCAGCATATAAACTTTGGAGGAAATCATGTAGAATGATTACTTAAGCCAAGGGATTGTTATGCAAAGGCTCACTAGCATCACATGCTATAAACAAAAAAATGAAGTTTAATTTGAAAAATCAGGCAGGAAGGTATCAAAGAAAAAAAGCATCTTTCTAGTTCCCCTAATTCATAGAGAAAAGAGCCTATTTAGTACATGCCCAAACACACCATAAAAAGAGCTAAAAGCAAGGGATTTGCGGTTGTACTACTCTATGTATTAAAAGGGAATTTGGAAGTGAGCTAAGGAAAACTTCATTGACCTTGTAACAGTGGGAGCTTTCTGGTCATGGAAACATATCCTAAAGTAGGGGAGCTGATGACGCTAAGCACAGAGAGGCAGTTTAGCCCCACTGAGCCAACTCTGATCCAATGACCTACTTACATGTGTATCTGTCAAAAGAGAAGAATTAATGAACTGTCAGGGCCATCATGCCCTGTCACTCTGAGAGACTGGCAGGAGAAAAGAGCAGAAGACTATGTTGGAAGAAGGCCTGCATTTAGAGAATGAGAGATAGAAACAGCCACTGAAGAATCCATGGAAAAGAGTCATTAAAGGCATGTAATGATGGCCTGTTAGCCAAGGGAGGGGAGGAATTTCAAGAGAGGTAGAGGATGGTGAAAACATAGAACATTACTGATATTCAAGAAAATTTATGACTAAAGAAAACATGTTTAGTTTGACCATACAGTAACTATATTTAATGTCAAATAATGACAACATTTATGTGGAAGAAATGAGAAATTAGTGTAGGTAAAGGATTTCTTGGTTTTATCTACACAGTACACAATTAACCATTTAGTGTATGCTTTAATATTTCCTGATTTTTTAATTTTTATATTTTTGAGGCCTGCACTTCAGTTTCATTTATATTTTATATGAATCCAAAAGCACAAACTGAGAATTTTATGTTTCAGAATTAGGAAACAAATTTAGTTTGTCATTCTTTTTAATCATTATTCAAAACACAAGTCTTCTTTCAAAGCTAATTCATTTTTTATCCCCAGGAACTTTTATAAGTTCAATTAATCAATCTTATTCCTGGTTCTGGGTTCCAAACACATCTTTCATCTTAGTAAATTCTCTAACCTTTAGAATCTTCAACATTTTATATCAAGATAAATATTAATACACCTCATAGTATGTTTGAAATTTTCAAGCAAAATGATATCTGCAATTTAAAAAGCAATAAATATTATTACTATTATTTTTGTTATCCTTACTAGCTATGATATGTTTGAGTGACATTTAAAAATATAGCAATCACATAGGAAAAATGCTTCAATTATTCCTCTTAATATTTTTATATAGGATTCCATGTGTTTTTCTCTAAGTTCCTTATATAACTAATGGTTGTAGTTTGGGTCATATTAGAAAAGCAGTCATACATACCTTTAAGAGTCTTTTAATTTGAGTACTCTGATCTTTATTGACAATCAGACAATATATGAACAAAAATACAGACAATATTTTCCCCAAAATATAATAATATAATCATTTATTTTGAAAAGAAGAAAATGTGAAAAAAATATAATACTTGATTAAGTTTTGAGCACTAAGTGAAAAGTTTGTATTTTATAATGTCTTTTGTACTTTGGGAGGGAAAATGCAAACTCTCGCTGTAGGAGGGAAAATATGGCCCTTATTCTCTGATATGGACTTAACTGGT
The DNA here is from genome assembly GCA_004027375.1 of Macroglossus sobrinus. Lineage (NCBI taxonomy): Eukaryota > Metazoa > Chordata > Mammalia > Chiroptera > Pteropodidae > Macroglossus > Macroglossus sobrinus. The sequence goes on from PVKZ01003456.1 coordinate 47,686, forward strand.
CGTTTCCAACTGTACTTGGAATGGTTATTTGGTTGAAAGCATACTAAAAAGAGCCTGTCAAAAGACTATTTGGTGCCTTGCACAAAGGAAAAGTTGAATAGAGTCTAAGGAAGAACAGAAAAAAGGAACACATAAACTTTAGCCGTCTTGATCAGAAACTCAGAACACTACATTTTCTTTTTGGTTGGGGGTAGCAAGCAGTGTCATCAACACCTGGGATCATGTACATAAAGCACGAGGGTCAAGTGTCTGAGAGGAAGCATCTGATTAGCCTGGGTTAAGACATACATGTACCCTTGGCCAGGGGTGGACTGCAGAGCACTACGACTGACATTTCACTAAGAGCATATGGCATATTGAGGTATAGTAATCCAATAAAGAAAAAATTAGTTCTGTGTTCAAAATAAGGGAGTAAAGGATGTTTGACAGACAAAACATATTTTTAAAGATCAATTTAGACTCCAAATGTGGTTGACTGAATAGTTAAGTAGGAAGTGTGGGGACAGACAAATCAAAATAGGAAAATGTGGTTGTCTGAAATATTTAGTTGAGCAGTGTTGAGACAGGTGTAGAGAATTTGCATATTATTTAAAATTTAAAGTGCCAGATTTCACTGTCTATTATAAGGAAAATTTAATTTTTACCTTAACTATGACCGATGCTTGGAAATTTAAATAGCTGATTTACTAGAACTTTTCAAAAATGAGAAAGATTCACATGGTGTTGCCCTGGGCCCTTTAGATTCAAGAGATGATATTTTGGAAAAGTCATAGAAAGGATCCAGAGATGTTTCATTTTTGTATATTATGTTTTATAACTTATGTTTTCTCTTTTCCCTCTAGGCTTTCAACATATTTAGCATTAAAATTTTTTTAATTTAAAAATACTATAATAGTATAAAATTAAGAAAAGTATATAAAGAAAATAATTTATAAGCCTTTACATTTGAATGCTTTTAAAATTTGCATTTTAAGACCACACACACACACACACACACACACACACACACACGCCCTTACAAATACATAATTTTGATCATGAATTTTTGTTTTTAAATCTTGAGATTTCTTTTTAGTTTACATTATATCAAAAATATTTTATATCATTAGATATTCTTTAAAAACATCATTTTAGTGAGCATTTAATATTGTACCATGTGGACATATTATAATTTACTTTTCCTGTGTTCTTGAGAATCAATTTGTTTTCACAAGTGGCATTTAAAAGCAGCCATTTGGATTCCATTACTGCTCTAAAATGAAAACTCTTTACTTATATGCCTACTAGTCCTTTTTATGGAGGTATGGTCTATAATTTTCATAAAAATGTTCAAAGCTATGCTTATACCAAATGAGGATGCATTAATTCAGCTACTAAGTCATATCTTATAAATTAAACACCTTGTTTTTACTCTTTCCAAAGAATTTAGCATAATGATCAAAATAGATTGCTAGTATCCTAATATATACTGTGTAGGGAAAAAAATATGCTCCACTTGTGTGTTTTTTCTTTGCTCTCACACTTAAAACACTACTGACACCTGATATATGGGTTTGCCACTCATCAAGTAATTCTCAGTAACACCAGCTGGGTGTCCTACAATTCAATTTAATTCTAATGCTAACTAGAGTTAGTGCAGACCCCACAAGTTAAGGCTCAGTGTCATTTACAAATTTTGTCTGCCTGACTTACCTATAAATCAGAAGTTTCCATAGCCTTTCTTGAATTCAGTCAGTTTCTAGAACAGCCCACAGAATTTAAGGAAGCACTTACTTGCATTTACTCATTTATTATGCACTAACAGATGTGATAAAGATTACAGATGAACAGCCAGATGAAGAGAAAAATAAGATAAGACCGGGAAGCATCCCAGTTCAAGAGCTTCTGTTTCCATAGTCAGGTACACCATTCTCCTAGTAGGTGGATGTTTTCACCAACCTGGAAGCTCTCCAAACTTTATATATTAGAGACTTTTATGGAGACTTCTTCATAGGCATGATCAGTTATTAACTCCATTTTCAGCTATTTTTTTCTCTCTGGAAAGTGGAGTATATAAATAAAGATTTAAAGCTTCTAAATTATGACTTGTTATTTCTGCAACCTGCACCCATCCTAAATCCCACCAAGGGCCACCAAAATTAGTATGAAAGATATTCCTATCACCCAGGAAATTTTCAGGGATTTAAAAGTTCTGTATTAGATATTCCTATTACTCAGGTAATTAGAAAGGAGCTAAGAGCTATGCATTGGGAACTGGGGTCAAAGACTAAATGGTAGCACAAAATGTTCTCCTGTTACCCCTATTTACAAGGAGTTTTAGAAGCTCAGTGTCAGAACCCAGGACACTATTCTCATTTAACCTTATTTACTTTATAGTCTCAAGAAATAAAGCTATATTTTTTTCTGGTTGTGTGTATGTGTGTGTATGTGTGTGTTTGTAAGGTATGTATGACAATTCAAGACTGCCGATGTGATAGGAGTCACTAAAATCAATGACTTGTTTTGAATTAACTGATTTCCATTGATTCAGGAAAAAATAAAATAAAGTACAATAAGTGCATTTTTAGCATAAATAACCACTAATAAAAGTATATATTATTTCTTATCCTCTAGGTAATTCAGCAAAATACAGGATGAAAATGATCATCCTTCAATGTTTCAGAAAAAAAAGTACATTGGAGATGTATCTGAAGATGTAAGAATGTTTACTTCTGTGCTAAAAGTTAAGGTATTAGCAAGTTTATTAAGATACAAAATTTAAGTAATAGTAAAGAGCTGAAAATTTGTAGATAAAATATAACCATGTTGTTCAGTTTAACTCAGTACTTATTCTTGTCTAAACAAAATCTTAAACTTGGAGATTTGTGCGTTTTCTTAGCCAAACTGAGTGCAAGTTAATTATGAAGTGAATACTAAGCAAATTTCTAGGCTTTATTTTTACTACAAAAATAAGAACAAATTATATAATGTGTTATACTGAAGAGAAGATTTAAAATGTGTGTTTTCCTCATAGATTTGTATGCTTCTAATAGTTTTACTCAGGGTAACTCTAAAGATTCTCACAACAGAGTTTCTAGTGAGAAATATAAAGTTGCCATTTTCTAATGTATGAAATAATGTCATAAGTTCTGAAATAATTTTTTCTGCAATAATATTTAAAATTCAAAATGCTAGCTAAACAAATGTAAAACAATACTACCAATTTTATTACTTTACTAAAATTTTAAAAACTTAAGATATGTCAGAAAAAAATTACTAACCAACAGAATTTTTTTAAAAAACAGTCTAAGACTAAAGATGCTAATTTTCCATTTTTTCCTAATTTGTTATTATGAATAAAGTTTAAGATGTTTTATAATTGAAGGTACATAAAGTTGCAAAGTTTTTTTTACTAAGAAATAAATTTATAAATATTACATTTTGGGTAAAGGTTTAGAAATTAGAGCATTTTAGAACTCTGTTACAGTTATTTTCTAAAAGCATTCCAATATTTTTATTAAAATAGCTGTAACATACATGCATAAAACCTAAATTTCCCTGAGCAAAACCTACTATTGATTGCCTATAGTTTTGCACATGAACTTTTGCCTTTCTTTCCCTATTACCACAGCTCCTCTTACATGTAGTTTAATCACCTTAAATACCCTAAGAGAGAAAAATCAACAAAGCAAATAAAGTTTGCAAAATAAATTGTTGTATTGTGTGCCAAATAGCTCTTCCACAGTGCCAAATACTGACTTCTGATCTGAATGATCAGTTATAACTAAAAGTGGTCCACAAATTTAAATCAATTGCATTATATATAAAAATATATGTGTGTCTCACGTTAAGATTTACAAGTGATACTCCTTTGGAGTTGTTTTTTATCTCATTTTATATTTTAGTCCCATTAATTATTGATAGATTCAATTTATTTATTTAATCAGTAAATTTTTTTGAGTACTTAAAGTTTGCACTGTTCTAGAAGTTGGACATAGCAATCAAAGAAACAAAAAATTACCACCCTACTAAGACAAGCTATGGAAATATACAAATAGTACATCAAGAATATCGGTGACTATTTATTGCAAATTCATATGATCAAGAGAAAGACTTGTTGATTACTAGGCATGGAGCATTCCAATCATTCAAGTATAAAGTTCCTGAAGCTAGAGGAAGCTTGGAGGTCGGTGTGACAGAAAGACTTGTTGGAAAAGAAATTGGACTATAATATGAGATTTATTAGAAAGAAATGTGTTGAATGGATTTGTCCAGAGGAGTAACATAGTCCTCGCCCCATCTATTTAACAGCCAAATCTGGACAGTTAGCCTTATCCCCCATTCATACTCCAGACAGTCATGTTCTCCAAGAAGGGCTTTGGTATACAAAGTACTCAGTTTCTAGGAGCTGGACTGTCTTCAGGCCCACTCCCCATCAGGGTGTGGCAGTCAGGGACTGGATTCTGGGGACGTGGATTTTGGTGATGTCTCATTCATCATTACAAGTCGCTCAGAAAGCGAGACCACCTGTCCTTCCCTAGCCTTGGCATACTCCCTTCGGTCATTTTTCAAGGCATGCAAGAATGCTGAGGAGAGTAAGGAAGGCCCTGGCCTGCAGCGGTCCATGTCATCAAGGGCCTGGTTGAGATCTTGGCATGATTTGGGGTGTCTATTGTGTCTGAGTCAAACAGGGACAGCCAAAGCCTACCTCCATGGCTCTTCCTGCTGCAGAAGATGAGTAGGACGTCCTGAAATGTCCGATGAACAGAGTTCCAAGAATCCCCATCCTGGTTATGTTAGATACCACTCCATATGTGTGTGTGTGTGTGTGTGTGTGTGTGTGTGTGTGTGTCTGTGTGTGTGTGTGTGTGTGTGTGTGTGTGTGTTTGAGAGACAGACAGAGAGACAGATACAGAGAGAAAGAGAGATGCAGATGTGTGCCTATCCAAGCTGGTAGACATGCATGAATGTCTGCATGTGTTTGCTTGTATGAAAAATATCTTGAAAGTCCAGGTAATTTTTCAGGTGTTTAATGTATTCGGTGTCTTTGCTAAAGTGTGAGTGCAAATCATCATGTGAGCATAAAGAGTCCTTTGAGTGTATGAATGTCCAGAAGAGTGTGTGAGTGTTTTCTGTATTTTTCCCAGAGAAGCCCTTAAACTTTCGGTTGGGCCTGGTCTGAATGAAGCGTGTCAAAAGAGAAGGGAATCATCTCTGCCAATTGGGTGTTGAAAGAGTAATGAAAGAAATTAAATAATCAGGCAGACTAATGCTACTATAAGTCCATAATCTCTGAGTGCAACTGTGATTGTATTTATTTAGAAAAAATGGTGTTCTATAATCTTTGTTTTGCTCCAAAAATTCACCTGTTTCTTCAAATTGCATATTTATTCAGCCTGATCCTTCAGTGAAGTTGTAATTCACATAAGAATTGAAGCTATCAGTGTGAAATAGCTCAATTTCTCAGCCTATAACTATAAAAGTACCTGTATCTGGACTTATTGTCTTCCTTCAGATCTCAGAGGAGCAAACTGATTCTTCCGTTCTGGAGGTCCTTATGCCTTCTACTGAATCTCTCCCATATCTTCTGTGTTTAATGCCTCATCAGCTCTACCTGTCTACTTCCAACCTTTTCCTCTACAGACTATAAGACATCTATCTTTCTCTCATTAAAATGAAACTAGACTTTTCTTTTGCTCTATACCAATGTCTGACACTATCTCCACAATTTTCATATCTAATTTTTACTTTTATGTTTCTCAGAAGATATTTCTACAATCTTTGCCTCCAGTTGTTCACTTCATAATCATCCCTTAACTGCAGCAGGAATCCTGCCACAATCATGCCACTGAATTTTTTAAAGTCAATGACTGAGGTTGGCTCAGTCTCAGATCAATTATCAATCCAGTGCTCTTTAAACCACAAAGTCTATTTGCTGATGCTGCAAGTTAGCATGTAGAGAATACTTATAGATTTCTAAATGTTATGTAAATATATACATTATTTTATGACAACTTTAGTTATATAGAATTCTTGTTTTCTTATCCATTCAGCCACTCTATCTTTTGGTTGGAACACTTAATTCTTTTCCATCTGAGGTACTTGTTGATAAAAATGTAATTAGTACCATTCCTTATTCCTGCTTTTGATACATGATTTTTCTACTTAAAGAAGTCTCTCTGACATTCCATGTAATACTGGCTGGTAATAATAAATTCCTTTAGCTTATTTTTGTCTGGGAAGCTCTTTATCTGTCCCTCAACTCTAAATAATTTTACTTGATAAGCATTCTTGGTTGTAGATCCTGGGTTTGTATCACATCAAATATTTTGTGCCAAGCCTTTCTGTCCTGCACAGTTTTCTTGAGAAATCAGCTGCCAGTCTATGGGTGCTACCTTGTAGGTAACTAAGATCTTTTCTCTTGCTGCTTTTAAGATTGACTCTTTGTATTTCACCTCTGGCATTTCAATTATGATGTATCTTGCAATTAGGTAACATTTATAGTTAATAAAATTGTTGGTTTTTATTTGTTTTGGCCATAGAACAGCATTGCCCAATCTGTCTTTTGTCTGGCCTGCTCTAATCTAATAATTCTTCAGATAATGAAGAACTGTTATAGACATGGTCATGATGATTAACTGCAGGTTGAGTGGCAGAATGAAAAAAAATAAGAAATCTAAGATTTTATTCAAAAAAGATTTGTGGAAACATCAGAGGTAATATGAGTGTGTACCCAGTGACCTGCACTGGGCTAAGTACTTTATGCATAGAGTACCATTTACTTTTCTTAACTCTGGTAGATAGAACAAAAGCCATTTTGTAGATGCCACTACTAAACCAGAGAAGACTTTAGTAAGTGACCCCAATCACATCATTAGTGAGCAGACCCTACAAACTTTGACTCCAAGGCCCATGTAGGATTTGTCGATAAAGTGATTATATTGAGAGAAGTGTGGTGGGGTAAAGATTTTTCCCAGGCTCTTTGCTTCACAGCAAAATGACACCTGCACTGACATAATAGATTTCATTGAAAATTGCAATTAATATTTCTCATTTCTTTTCTCCTTCTGTGCAGATATTAGTAGAGTCCAGTAGGAATTAAATTAAAGCAAGTAATTTTGCCTCCACATCTCTTTAGGACAAAGCAGAACACATACTCTGGCAAGAAATTGTTCATATTCTTGTCCTAGTGGTGCTGCTTCATCAAATGTTAAAAGATAATTCAATGTTTTAATTGCATTTAGTAAGAATCAAATAAATGTAGGTGAGATTACACATTCTCCCTGAGTTTTTTCCCATTTCTCATTAGTTATCCCTAGTTTTCATTATGATTATTAACATAACATAACATTAATATGCTCTGGAGGTGTCAGAAAAGATTCTGTGTCATGCTGTGGTTCATTAAAGCCAGAGAAAGAACTTCATTTCTCAACTTTTTAAATTTTATAATCTTAAAAGATAAAGTTTCTGCTGTCAGAACTTTCTTTACTACATTTTCTTTGAAAAAGAGCATGTTTTACTATATCTGTCTACAAGTGGGGGGACTTTAACGTTTTTAAATCACTGTCTTTTTCCAGTCTGGGATTGTTTTTATAGATAGCTTTAGTACAATTTGTGGGCTGGCAGAAGATGGCAGACTATGTAAAAGCAGGGTTTGCCTTTCCCAGGTCTGCTTGAAATTACAACCAAATTATAAAATAATCAATGTGGAGAATCACCTCAAGTCCAGCTGAGCATAACATGTATGTCTGATAATATAAAGAGGGAGCCACATTGAAATCAGAAGGGGCAAAGTTGCCAATTGGCTGAACCCGCACCTGAGGGTGCTGGAGGATCACTTGGAGGAAGAGAGAGGCTACAGAGGCTCCCTAAAGGAGAGGGATGTCCTGGCCTCATTGGGGGGCTACCCAGCCTAGATATGAGGAGATTCTGATAATTCTGACTGTAAAATCCAGAGGGGATTCCTGCCATATGGGTGAGATGGAAATACACTAAAAGCCTAGACACCCATTTGAAGGATCCACACACAGGCGTTCTGACCTGCAGACTCTCACCCAGGTGGGTCAGAGGCTTCCCCGGGATTCATACTGAGAGAGACTGCATTACCTGGCACCAGAACTAGGGCTGGAAGGGAAGCCACTATTGTGCTTAGTTCGGCCCACCTAAAACTTGGGTGGTTCTCGGGGATGTGTGGGCCAGTCCCAGACAGCAGTTGGTCTTGCAGTGCTCTGGGATTTCTGTGGGAATGCCTGAATTGAAGTTGTAAGAAGACTGAATCTGTGTTGATCTGACTGCCATTGCCTCCCTGAGACCCCACTCCACCCTTTCTACAAATTGCCCCAGGAGGCCCATTGACAGTGAAGCACTACAGCCCTACTCCTCTCTCCTGGTTCTCCCAATCCACATAGGCAACAAACTTAGGTTAGCACAGGCAGGTACTGCACAGAAATCAGTCACAGGCAGACAGATCTCTGCTGCTTGCAAGAGTTACAATATTACTTCTGGGGAGAATGAGAGTCTGTGAGAGTCTGTGGGAAGGCAGCTGGTCTCACTATGATCTGTGACTATAGCAAGAGTGCCCAGGCACAGAACTTGCAGTAAAACTGAGGTTGTATCAGCCTGAAGGCCCTTGTCTCCCTGAGATCCCTCTTCACCTAAGCCACAATGTGCCTGCACCCAATTGATAGAGATCCTCCCCTGACATGCTTGGCTCTGGGGTTGCACATTCTGTACAGGCAACAAACCTTGGCTAGCACAGTGAGCACATTTTGGGGAAAACAGTAGTGGGAAGACCATTGCTTCCTGTATGAGCTGCAATATCTCTTAAAAAGATGGCAGGGGTCTGTGGGACTTCCCCAGACAGCAGCTTGTCTCCGTGTGATCTGTGACTACTGCAGGAATGTGCAGACACAGAAATTGCAGAAAACTGAGGCTATTGGCTTATGACTCTTGATTCCCAGAGCTCCTTTCCCAAGGTGACAGGAAGCTGCTGCTGCCCTGGGTGGCGCATTCAGGCCCAAGATGGGCAGCAGCTAACCTTGCTAGGAATTGAAGCTTGTACAGGGAAGCATAGAGACAGCACTGGCATGTAAAATGACGCTGTTGTGGCAGGGGGTAATTTAGTCAATAGACCCAGGAAACTCCTAGGGTCCCTGCATCAGCCAACATGCAAATCACCCAGAGGCTCTTCCAGTGTCAGAGACTTACAGGCAACTGACAGATAGTGTCAGACCTGGAGGAGTACTGGTCCCTCTGCTAACCTGCCCTAGGACAGGGATGGGTAATAAACGGACCTCTGCCTACAGTATTGGATCTTCCACTTACCTATATATCCAGCATAGGCAACAATCATCTGTGGATCACTTTGTAGTTCTCAATGGATAGCACTGAGAAATCAAAAGCAACAGCTGACCTTGGCTTACTGGGGAGTACCTCCTGAGGGCCACAAAAACAACACATCTGCAGGCTGGCACAAAGACCATGACAGAACAACTCCTGAGTATCTCCATTAGTGGTACACAAGCCTGCTAGGGCAAATCTCATTCAGTGCAATCATCCTCCACACAGCAACTTTTACCCTGTGGGTGCAGCCTCTTCCCACAATTAGTCAGCCTGAGCATTAATCCCATCCACTGATGTGCTAATAACAATAAGGCTTGGCGATAACAGAAGATCACACACAACCCACACAAAGATAATGTCCAAGCCCCCAGGAATAAGGAATCAAGGAGAGTGTGCCACTGGGTTACACAGGAAACCTTCCACTTTAGGCCTTCTGGCCAAGGCTGCAAGAGGAAACAAATATTCCTGACATGTATAAATGAGTACAAAGAGGCTAATAAAACAAGAAAACAAAGAAACATGCCACAGATGAAACAACAGGAGAAGATTCCAGAAAATAAGCTACATGAAATGGAGGCAAGCAACCTACCAGACACAGAGTTCAAATGAATGGTTATGAGGATGCTCATCAAATTTAGGGGGAGAATAGAGAGCACAATAAGAACCTCAACAGAGAGATAGTAAATATAATAAAGGACAAAGACACCATTACAAGGAATTAAGAATATAATAACTGAAATGAAGAACTCACTTGATAATTTCAATAAGAGACTGGATGACACAGAATATCAAATCAGAGAACTGGAAGACAAGGGAGCAGAATACACCCCATGAGAACAAGAACAAGATAAAAGAATTTTTTAAAAATGAGGCAACTTCTGGGAAAAAATAAAGCATAATGATATGCAGATCATAGGAGTACCCAAAGGAAAAGAGAGAGAGCCATGGTTTAAGAATCTATTTGAAGAAGTAATGACAGAAAATTTCCCTAACCTGGCAAAGGAATTAGACATACAAGTTCAGGAAGCAAAAAGTGTCTCAAACAAGAGAAATTCAAACAGATTCACACCAAGACACATCATAATTAAAATGTAAAAGTTAAAAGACAAAGAGAGAATCTTTAAAGTGGCAAGAGAAAGACAGCTACTACCTACCAGGGTGCCCCCATAAGAATGTCTGCTAATTTTTCAGTGGAAACTTTGCAGGCCATAAGGAACTGGCAAGAAATAGTCAAAGTTATGAAAAACAAGAATTCACAACCACAAATATGCTACCCAGCAAGGCTTTCAATTAAAATGGAAGTTGAGATAAAGAGTTTTCCAGACAGGGAAAAGCTTGAGGAATTCATTACCAACAAGCTAGTAATACAAGAAATGCTCAAGGAACCTTTAGAATGGGTAAAAAAGAAAATAGAAAAAACAAATATGAATAATAAAATGGCAGTAACTATGTACCTATCAGTAATCACTTTAAATGTAAATAGATTAACTGCTCCAATCAAAAGACATAGGGTAGCCAAATGGATTTAAAAAAAAAAAAAAAAAAGACCTATCTATAAGCTGTCTACTAAGGATCCACTTCAGATCAAAAGTAAAGAGATTGAGAAAGATATGTCACACAAAAGGAAATTTGAAAAAACTGGGGTAGCAATACTTATATCAGATAAAATAGACTTTAAAACAAAGGCTATAATAAGAGAAAAAGAAGGGCATTACATAATGGAAAGAGATTGATAAATCAAGAGGCCATAACTCTAGTAAACATATATGCACCCAGCACAGGAGAGATCAATAGTAATACACTCATAGTTGGAGACTTTACCATCCCATTGACACCAATGTATGGATCTTCCAGGTGAAGAATTGACAAGGAAACAGTGGACTGAAAAGACACACGTCACAAGATGAATTTAATGGATATTTTCAGAGCATTGTACCCCAAAGCAGAAAACAACAAAACAAAGCAAACATTCTTCTCAAGTGTACATGGAGCATTTTCAAGGAGACACCACATGTTAGGACACAAAAAAAGTCTCAATAAATTTAAGATAATTGAAATCATATCGACTGTCTTCTCTAATCACAATGAAATTGACTACAAGAAAAAAGCTGGAAAATACACCAACAATGGAGGCTAAATAACAATGAATGGGTTATCAATGAGATCAAGAAAGAAATTAAAAGATACCTAGAGACAATTGAAAATGAAAACACAACGACTCGAAATCTATGGGACACAGCAAAGGCAGTCCTAAGAGGGAAATTCATAGCAATACAGGTCTACCTCAAGAAACAAGAAAAAGCTCAAATAAACAATCTAACCTTACACTGAAAAGAACTAGAAAAGGAAGAACGAACAGAGCCCAATGTGAAAATAAGTAAAAAATATTAAAGATTTGAGTGGATATAAACAAAATAGAGTCTAGAAAAACAATACAAAAGATTAATGAAACCAAAAGCTGTTTTTTTTTTAAAGAATAAACAAAATTGATAGACCCTTAACCAGACTCATCAGGGACAAAAGAGAGAGGACTCAAATAAAAATCAGAAATGAAAAAGAAGAGAAATATCTACAAACTCCTCAGAAATACAAAGGATCATAAGAAAAACACTACAAGAAATTATATGCCAACAAAATGGGACAATCTGGAAGAAAAGGACACATTCGTAGAAATATACAATCTCCCAGGAATTGAATCAAGAAGAAACAGAAAACTGACCAATTAACATCAATGAAATAGAATCAGTAATCAAAAACCTCCCAAAAAACAAAAGTCCTGAACCAGGCAGCTTCATAGGCAAATTTTACGAAACGTTCATAGGAGAATAACAACTATTCTCAATCTATTTCAAAAAATTCAAGAGTAAAGAAGGCTCCCTGATTCTATTTGAAGCCACCATTACCATAATTCCAAAACCAGACAAAGACATTACAAAAAAAGAAAACTATATGCCGATATCTCTTAAGAACATTGATGCAAAAATCCTCAATAAAATAATAGCAAACCGAATTCAGTAATATATTAAAACCATCATACACCATGATCAAGTTGGATTTATTCCTGGGATGCAAGGTTGGTACAATATCTTTCAGTCAATTAAGGTGATACACCACATTAACAAATAGAAAGTTAAAAACCATATGATCATATCAGTAGATTCAGTAAATGTGTTTGACAAAATCCTGTATTCACTCTCAGCAAAGTGGGGATATAGGAAACATACATCAACATAATAAAGGTCGTATATGACAAACCAACAGCTAACATCATACTCAATGGGGAAAGACTAAAAGTGTTTTTCTTAAGATCAGGAACAAGATAAGGATGCCCACTTTCACATTGTATTGGAAGTTTTAGCCACAACAATCAGACAAGAAGGAGAAATAAAAGATTTCTGAATCAGAAGGGAAGAAGGAAAACTCTCGCTATTTGCCAATGACATGGTACTCTATATAGAGAACCCTAAAAATCCCACCAAAAACTATTAGAACTGATCCATGAATTCAGTAAAGTAGGTTACAAAATTAATATTCAGAAGTCAGTGCATTGTTATACACCAATAATAAACTTTCTGAAAGAGAAAGTAAGAAAACAATCCCATTTACAATTGCATCAAAAACAATAAAATACCTGGGAATCAAATTAATCAAGGAAGCACAAGACTGTTTCAGAAAATTATAAGTCATTGAAAAAAGAAATGGAAAAGGATCCAAATAAATGGAAGCACATAATGTACTCATGGGTAGAAAGAATCAACATCATTCAAATGGCCATATTACTATCCAAAGCAATCTATAGATTCAATGTAATCCCCATCAAAATACCAATAACATTTTTCTGAGAGCTAGACCAAAAAATCCTAGAATGTATACGGAACCATAAAAGACCTCAAAATAACCACAGCAATCTTGAGAAAAAAGAACAAAGTTGGAGGTATCATACTACCTGATATCAAACTATATTAAAAGGCAATAGTAATCAAAACAGCGTGGTATTGGCATAAAAATAGATACATTGAACAATGGAACAGAATAGAGACCCCAGAAATGAATCCATGCCTGTAAGCTCACTTAGTACATGACAAAGGGGGTAACAATATGCAGTGAGGTAAAGACAGTCTCTTCAATAAGTGATGTTAGGAAAATTGGACAGATATATGCAAAACAAAAGAAAAGAAACTGGATCATCTTCTTACACTGCATACATGAATAGCCTCAAAATGGATTAAAGACATAAATGTAAGACTGGAAATCATAAAAGTCTAGAAGAAAATATAGGCAGTAAACTCTCTGATACCGCCAACAGTAATTTCTTTTCGGGTATATCTTCCCGGGAAAGGTAAATAAAAGACAAAAAAATAGGACTACATCAAACTAAAAACCTTTTGCATAGCAAAGGAAACCATCGACAAAACAAAAACACAACAAACTAATTGGGAGAAGATATTAACTAATGATATATCTGATAAAATGTTAATTTAAATCCAAAATATGGAAAGAACTATTACAACTCAACAACAACAAATAATCCAATTTAAAAGTGGGAAGAAGATCTGAACAGCTGCTTCTCCAAAGAGAAAATGCAGTTGGCCAATAGATATACAAAAAGATGTTCAAGGTCACTAATCATCAAAGAAAGGCAAATTAAACCATGATGAGATATCACTTGCCACTTGTCAGAATGACTATCATCAATAAATCAAAGAACAACAAGTGTTGGCAAGGATGCGAAGAAAAGGGAATCCTCATACATTCCTATTGAGATTGTAAATTGGTACAGCTGCTTTGGAAAACAGTTTGGAGCTTTCTCAAAAAACTAAAAATGGATATACCTTTTGACCCAGCAATTGCAGTTCTGGGTATTTATCCAAAGAAAACCAAAACAATAATTTAGAAAGATCAATGCACCCCAATATTCATGGCACCACAATTTACAATAGCCAAGATATGGAAGTAACATAAATGCCTGTAAACAGGTGATTGGATAAAGAAGTTATGGTTCATATATACAATGGAATATTACCTATTAAAAAAGTGAGATCTTAACATTTGCAATGACATGGATGAACCTAGAGCTTATTATGCTGAGCAAAAAAAAAAAGTTAGAGAAAGATAAATATCACATGATTTCACTTATATGTGAAACCTCTGAAACAAAAAGAACAGACTAGTCAAAAACTGACTTACAAATATAGAGGACAGATTAGTGCCGGACAGAGAGGCTGGGGAACTGAGGGGTGGGGAGATTGGGTTGAAGGGTTAAAGAATTAGAAATTAGTAGTTGGCAGATGGTCACAGGGATGGGGATAATGGCATAAGGAATGCAGTTAGCATTAATATATTGGCTATGTGAAAATCCAAAGGAGAGAAGAAGCAATTGGGGGGGGGGGTCGTTTGATAAACTATAAAAATGTCTAACCAATGTACTGTATATTTGAGCAGCTACAATAAAGAAAATCAAACTTACGAAAAGCAGGAAAAAAGAAAGAAATTTTACTGACTTGATTATTTTTAAATTTTATTTAAGAGAACTTCAAGAGTTTTTCCCTACTTCTCAGATATGTTAATTCCTAGAAGATAGCATCATTTAATTTTATGATTTGCTATGGTACAGTGTGATCAGGACCAAAATCCCCAATTTACCCATTTAAAAAATATTCTTTTTGAAACTGTTCTCTGGATAAATTGATGCTGGTTCTATCTGAAGGCTGTATCTTCTCCAAGGTGTTCTGTTAGGGTTTTTTTCTCAGAACCTCACACCTGTTTATTGCTTTCTTAAATTTGTTACAGCTTTCTGAAAGGGAAATACCAAGTTATCAACAATTACTTACAAAGAAAATATGTACAAAAATACTCCAAATACAGTGTCAAGAATGCCATTTATTTTAAACATATAAATATGTCTCAAAAATACCAAACAATCTGATCTTTTTTAATATAAGAGAAGTATATCATTTAATTTAAGGAAGTTGTAGTGGTGATACTATTTCTCAATGGGATAAGATTTTAGTAAAAGTAGTATTTAAAGATAGAATTGGCATAGTCATTACATAATGGAGAAACTTCTCACATTAACTGTCAGCTTTTACAAATATTGCTTATTCTTTCATTAAAATAAGAGGAAAAATTAGTATTCTATATTGATGGTAAATGTGATTTCTAGAAAGATAAGTCCACTCTATGGTTTCAAGGACGATGATAAAATAACTGAGCATTCAACAGAATGGTGTTTTTAATACATGCATGCTGAATTAGAACATTTTGAGTCTGAGATTACCATTATCTGATATTAAAAAAAAAGAGAACTCTTCTGATAAAAGAGCTAACAAGGACTGTGAACATTTATTGAGAGATTTTAGGGAGCCAGGCATTGTACTCAGTGCTTCATATGCACTGTTTCATTTATCTTCATAAGAACTTTGTTAGATAGTGTTGTCATCAGCGGCAGACCTGATGCTTAGAGAATTTAAGGAACTTGTCCAAAGTGATCCAAACCAGTAGTGGTTAAAAGATAAAAAATGTAGGTTTCCTTGGTTGTTATGCTTTGGAAAAGAGAAAGATATCAACTTCAATAGTAAAACTCTGTTTTGATGGCCTTTATATTTTGTGTTCATTAACTTTATTCTTCATAATGTTAGGATTTAGCATATGTATCACATTTGATTAAACTTTTATCAATATTGTCTTAAATGAAACATTCCCTAGCTCCCTTAGTAACTAACAGAAGCAGAAGCTACCTTTCATTTCCTGCATACAGATATTCCTTTTTGATTGATCGATTGATTGATTGATTGATTGACTGATTGATTGCACCTTCGGTCTCAGCCTCTTCTCACAGTCTAATTTCAGCTAAAATTTTCTAAAATATTAAAGCCACAAGGAACCTCTTCCTCAAAAGTGGTTACCTCAGAATCAGTTGGCCTTGCCCTGCTCAGCTGTTACTTACTCCTGCAGTGAGTGTGTTCTGAGCTCACTTCGAGGATTTTCTGGGTCTGAAAGGCACAATCTTCTTTTCCTGTGATGCCTATTCTTTGCTAAGTGCCTAAGTCCTTCTTCTAAGACTTCAGTCATGTCTCCTTCCACTTATTCTTCCTACCCCACTCAGATTCCTCATGAGTGCTCTATAGTGTAAAACATCAGAAAAGCCGCTGCCTGTACTCATGTGACCTCCAAGACTCATCAATCTGTTTCTGATCTGTGAACATGATCCCTCAATTTTCAGGTCATAAACCCACTCTCTGGCTTCCAATTCTGGATTCTGAAACTTAGAACCTGATAAATCCATGAACTTTTTCATCCTAACTTGCATTCCCTCTGTCAAGTCCATCTTCCAGATCTAACCTATCATACTCGATTGCTGTCCTCACTGCTACCAGTAACATAGTGCTCCATTTCTCAAATCATGCTTCCTTGCTAGAAATTATAACAAAACTATGTAGCATTGTTTCACAAGCATTAAAAACAGATAATTCCTTAATATTAACTAAACAAAACACTAACAAAACAATATAAAATCCTCCATTTCATCAAAATTATTTTATTATATCTTCCATGAAAAGCTTAAAATCACCAGAAAGTTAAATAATGTTCCTTTTGTTTATATAGATTTAGAGCTTTATAAACATTTTGATAATTTTATTTTTCAAATTATATCTCTGGAATTAACTAGCATCTAATCAAATAGAACTCCAAATAACAACTATTCCGATTGAATTTGTTTTTCCTTTTCTAGTACTTTATGTAAATTGACTTAGGAAATTGGGATTTTTTTTCCTGAATAAATTTGTTCACATTATAAGATCCATCCATATCATTGTCTGTAGTCATATTCATTTTTATTGCTCCATAGAATCCCATTGCACAAATATACTATGGTTCATGTATCTTATGTACTATTGATTGACATTTATGTTGTTTTAAATTTTTGATATAATAAATAATGTACATGTCTACACTACAAAGAGTACATATCTTTTAGCAGCACATAAGTGCATTTCTGTTGGGTAAATATTTAGGAGTAGAAATTCTGACTAAGGGCATATGCATATGTTCACACTTAACTGATGATGTCAACTGTTTGCCAAAATGTATCTCATCAGCAATATCTGAGAACTTCAGTTGTTTTGGATTTGGTTTTGTCTGTTGAAAATAATTACTTAATTGATTGATTTGGTGGTGACATTGGTTAACAAATTCCAGTAAGTTTCATCTGTACATTTTAACAGTAACGTGATTATGAATGTGTGCACATATATATATATATATATATATATATAAAATTTATGATTTACACTATGTTCTGTTCCCATAGTTAGATTTCCTTCTCCCATCACATATTTGATCCCTATTACCCAGTCTATCTCCCCCTTTGCTTCATCCCATGCCCCTAACTTAGAATCCACTATTTTATTCCAGGTCCATGACTCTGTTTGTTTGGTTTGTTCATTGTTTTAGGATTATATCACACATATAAATAATATCATGTGGTTTTCAACTTTTTCTTTCTGGCTTATTTCGCTTAGCATGATTATCTCGAGGTCTATCCATGTTGTTGCAAATGGCAGTATTTCATCACTTCTTATGACTGAGTAATATTCCATTATATATATGTACCACAGCTTCTTTATATTTTGTTGTATTAAATGTACCATAGCTTATTTATCCAATCATCTATCGTAGGACATTTCAGTTGCCTCCTTGTCCTAGCCTCTGTTCATAGTGCTGCTATGAGCATTGGTGTGCAAATATCTTTTTAGATATGAGTTTTCAAATCTTTTGAATAAATAACCAGGAAACAAAATTTTGGATAAAGTGGTAGATCAATATTGTCTGTCTTTTTCATTTTAACCCTTCTGTTGAACATATATTTTCTTGTCGTTAATTTTACAATTTCCTAGTAGATAATAATCTTGAATGCTTCTCTCTCTCTCTCCATATATATTTTTTCTTTTTCTTTTTCTTTCTCTTTTTATATGTCACTAAAATCCTAAAAGGCCATGATCATTTATGAAAAAATAATCCTTAGAATAAAACAAATGACACAAATATAAAAGAGCTGTAAGTTTACAAAAACTAGTATAGTTACCACATCAACTTTCAGGAACTACTTAACCCTTTCAGATTTATTATTCTTATTCATTAGACTGTATTTTGGTGAAGCAAGACTTTTTTTGCCTGTTTTTTAAAAAAAATATATTAAAGTCTCTTTCAAGTTTTCAGATCTACATTGAAATTCTGTTCTTGTTATATACAAAATCTTGCTCCATTCATTAATGTAAATTAATTACAACTACTAGGGAATCTCTCAATCTTTATGATATATTTAAAATTAATTTTATTTCATAATACATATTAAATAGATGTAGCACTTTATTCTTCTTATAGGTGATATAAATAGGCAGTTCAAAATAAAAGCATATTTAGAGAAGTATGAATAAAAATTTTTTTAATGCTCATTGTAATCATTTTCTTAGATTTGTGTTATAGAGTCAGGTAAGTAGCACACAAAGTTAACTGGAGTTTGAAGAAATTACAGGACATTTTCATACAAAAGTAATTCTTATTTACCTGAAATATCTTTGGGATTGTGTCTTGCAATGCGGTCTGCACTTTCAAAAAAGTTCTGAGAATGTTAAATTGACTGTGAATATTCAAGACAGATCTTCAACAGATAATGCAGAATACAATTCTTGAAACATATTATAGGCAAGGATCCAAAATAATCACTTGTTGACAACATATAAAAACTGATACACTAAATGCAAGCTTGACTCAAAAGATAATATTCCACATCATTCTCTGAGATTGGACCCAGAAAGGAAGCTTTGTGGAAAAACAAAACTTCTCGGCAAGGACAAAAGGTGTGGGGAGGCCCCTGTCTACTAGGAGTCAAGTTAAATGATGGCTCCCGGGACCCAGGTAGTTCCCAACAGTTGAAAATGCCTGCCCTGTCAAGGTTTTTGACTCTGCCTAAAACTCAGATCCACTTCCAACCTGAAACAATTCAAAATCTTTAAGAAACAATCAAGGATGCTTAGATTCTGTGAGAGAAACCCACAAAAGTTTCAAGGACAAAGACCAGTCCAGTATGAGATGAGAATAGAAGTCGAGAAGGAGAAAGAGGCCCTAGGGGATTGACTGTGTGGTAATTGGATGATACAGAGTATTCCTGCACACAGCTGACTGACAGGGAATGCACAAATCTCAAGGCTGGCCACTGGAAAGGCAGATCATCTCGGAAAAGCCTGTTCCCACGATCACCAGAAAATCACCAAAAAGTTACGAGGGGAAGGCTAGGATGAAGCCCGAGGCATCTCAGAGCAAAGGAAAGCATCTCTACTCACTATGTAGAAAAAACTGTGAGACAAGCCACCACCAATCCCTCAGCCCAGCCATCGGGGCCCTGGAACAAATTTAGGCCTGAAGTTTACTGAGCTTCCTTGGGCCACAAAGGCTGTGCTGAGCTCTATTCCTGTGGCTAAAGGAGGCCCTAGTTCTAAGGTGGATTCTGCCCTTAGCCTGGCCAGGCTAGCCAGCAGGAGCAGGCTGTTCTCCCCCTGGTGGCCGTAGCCATGAAGCGCATGAAGCTCTCACCAAATGGTCCTGTGCTGTGCTGAGGGCAGCAGTCAGTTTGGGCACATGTCTTTGAGTCCGTTCTTGGACGTTCTAAAATTTAGAAGCTTCAGGTAAGCATAGACGAAATCCTACTTTTTATTGTTTTAGGTTCACGAAGTCATGGTCCAAGAGGTACACACCTCCCAACGTGTTCCCCGCAAACAGTCCAGCCGCAGTGAGCCACCCAGCACACTCCCACGATAGGAATGAGAGGATACCCCTTACTTTTTACACGCTTCTTTCAGACCAGGACCAGACCAATGTTTACAGGTCTCTCTAGAGAAAAGATATATGAAACACTCATACTCATCTGGACATTCAGAAATGCAAAGGACACTTAATGCTCACATGCTGATTTGCACTCACATTTTAGCAAGGACACCAAACACTCACATCTTTAAATAACTGAAAACCCTCAGACGCTCAAGAAATTTTCACACAGGCACACGCATGCAGACATTCACGCATTTCCACCTGCCTGGATATCCACACGCCCACATCTCTTTCTCTTACTCACATACAAACACACACACACGGAATCACACAGTGTGGAAGCTCACATACCCAGCATGGAGCTTATTTGAACTGAGATCCTCTGACATTTAAATATGTGGCACAGCTCACAACTCACACGGCAGGAAGAGCAATGAGACAGGCCGTGGCTGTCACTTTTTCATCCAGACACAAAAAGACACTCAAAGTCATGATAGTATCCGAGCCAGGCCCTTGAGGACACTTCAGTTTTCACTTGTGGAGTTCCAAAGGCCTAGACCTTCCCCATTCTCCTCGGCACACTGGCATGCCTTGCTGAAGAACAAAAGATTGTGTGCTTGGTCGATGCCTATGATGAGGGCATGTGGTCTTGCTTTTGTAGCCCTCCGCCAGGCTGAATGAGACATGAGCAAACTCCATTTCCCCAGAACCCACAACTGGCTTCCCCAACCTGGCTGGGCAGTGGGCATGAAGGCCAGCCTGCTCCCAGAAACTGGGTGCTTTCCTGGCTCTCACAGTCCTTCTCTGAGGGGCAAGAGTGTCTAAGGTGAGGATGGGGATTGGAAAAAAAGGGTCAGAATTGGGCTGTGAAATGAGTGGGTTGAGGAATGTATGAGTGTGTGTTGGCAGACTCAAGATGGGACAAAGGGTGAGTGAAGGAATGTAGAATTGCCTGTGAGTGTCAAAGCACCCTGAGAGAACAGGGAAATAGCCTGCTTGAAAATTCATGACTAGATGCATGAAGGTGGAAGCTGAGAGTAGAAGGCAAAAGGAATGAGGGAGTCAGGGAAAAGAACAGGGCTTTGCGGTGATGGTTAGACATAGCAAAAGGCTGGGAGAGGGCAGAGCCCATGGCCTGGCCGACATCGAGTTCATGCACAACAGGTGAGATTTATTGATAGCTAGTCCTCCCACAAAGGAGCTTTAATTTGGTTACTTACCTGTGCCAGTCCAGGGCTCAGAGAGGCTGAATTGTTGTCTTGGGCCCCTGCATGGCCAGAGCTCCCTTCTGATATTTCACATACCCTGGGCCTTGTTGCTTGCACATTGCACAAGAGCCAAGCAAAGACAGGCCCAGGGAGAAAGAAACACCTCCAGAATGGAAGATGCCCGCTCAAAGAGTCATTCCTGTGTTCTTGTTTGCCAGCTCAGAGACTTGGAGTGAAAGCATGAATATTGGTAAAATGTATACTTTTGGCAGGGAGTGAACTGGAACCCAAATGGCTGCCTACCCCACAGGTCCCTGATGTGCAGCCAAGTGCTGATTTCCCAGGTGGGGATATGGCAATGACTTCTGACCCTTCAATTCTAGGACATTGGCTTGCCCAGCCCCCAAGTCGATAGAGAACACCCAACCATTTCTTGACCACTTCCTGCCTTTTATCTCTGCTGACATTGGAGGCAGGCAGCTCGTGACAGCAGCCATGAAAGAGTCCTGAGCAGTAGGCTTCATTCATCAGCAAAGATTGCATTTGTGTGCCCTGAACTTCAAATGACCGCTCAGTATTTCTGCATACAGCTAAGGCTCCATCAATAGGACACTCTGCTGAGGCCCTTGCTATTGAGTGGCATCACCTACTCCTCTGCCTCAACCCCAGGCTGACAAAAATAACAGGGGGTGCACTCTCCAATGGCCCTATAGTTCTCAGAGAGCACATGTGAACCAAGGCTCAGAGCTTCTGCCTCGCCTCCTGCCTCGCCTTGTTGACTGCAGACCTATTGGGATGCTGGCTTCACCTGCCTTGCATTTTATTCTTTTATAATTCAATTCCTATTGGCATCTTTAATCTATTTGCCCAAATACCAAAGGCAGACTTCTTCTGCCCAGTGGCTCATGCAGTCACTAAGCCTTATTGCAAAGATGGGTGGTTGCCGAACAGTCCTGGGAATATTAGGTTTGCATTTTCCTGGAACTCCATCTTCTGCCGCTTTCCAGCCAAGCACCTCACATAAACATGCAGTGATCCTGGCCCTTTCGACTGGCCCCTTAGCATGCCACATGAAAAGAAAAATGTCATTGAAATATACAGGACTGTTCTGATGTTACTTTTATGCGGACTTGGAACTGAGAGCAATACATAAAAATGCAAAAGAAACCAAACGAATTCTGAAACTCACACAACAGACCAGGGCCAACAAGAGCCTCATGGTGGAGGAAGGAAAACTACATGTGTAGAGAGGGTTAGCACCAAGGTGATGGTCTACCACCAGGCAGTTGGTGCTGAACACGCAACCAACTCAACGGCTATGGGCTAATGGGATGTCACACCTGACCTTTTCCTCAGGTTCTGTAACCACGTAATTCGGCTAGGTTTATTTGTGCAAAATAACATACTGCAGTGTTGATTAGGGCACCAACCCCAAGATGGGCTCTCTGGTGCCGACAGAAATGGGTATCACCTGGATTGTTGTGTGGAATTGACAGGATGGTTTTCAATTTCATTAGAACATGTCCAACACGTGAATCACCTGATTTAAAAACAAGGTGACCTCAATAGTAGGGGTTTGGCTCTCAATAAGAAGTCATCTTCTCCAAGGCCAAAGGTGTTGCAGCTTAATATTTTCAGCACAGTTAGCCCAGCAAAAGATTGAAAAGAACATTATGATGCACTCTTGATGCTTCTTTTATCACTATTTTACAAAAGTGAAACTGTATAGACAAATGAACATTCTCATTGAGGACAAAGTTTACTAGGGAGGCAAACATAATTTTATCACTGGTTTAGAATATTCATTCTGTTTGTAAATTTGTAACCAAAGGTAAATCTCTATCTCTGGATGGCCCTTGCCTATGATTCTATGATCTAGGTTGAATTAATTAAGACTAGTAATGTGCAGCTTCAAAAATTCTATTACAGAGGAATGCATCATTTTGAAATTAACATTTCTTAAAATAAACATAAGAATTCTTTCTGACGTAATCAAGGTTATCAAGGTTATCAAGAAAGTGGTAAATCATAACAGCTCTTTTAGTAACACATAATATACAGCTATCACAACTTAAGACTAAAGCTTTTCTTAAGTTTGCATTATTTGAACAATTTCTGCTCTGTAGTATGAACTGTGTTTTACATGTTGCAATTGATTTAAGAGTATGTATATCAAAACGTGTTCAAGTTTGGTCTTTTTCTTTTGTTCTCCTGATTAAATATTACTGCCCTGTAATCCTATATATAATTATTTCACTGGAAAGATTAATTTGCCTTTTTTAAGAAGCCAATTAACTTTTTGTTATTGACGTGACTGCATGTAACACATTTAAAATAAGGTTCAGCACTTATAGAGGCTCATGTTTTTAATGCAGGCACCAGTGGAATTGAAGAGAAAGGTTTATCATTGGAGAGATATTTTATCATATTCCTGTTTTATGGAATTTTTTATCAGAGTTTTAGTAACTCAATGTCCTTGAGTTTTCTCTTGTGACAAATAAAAATAATAACATCTACTTGGCAGGATTATTGTGAAGATTAAATGAAAATATATGTACAATGTTTGCTACCTGGTATGCTGTACTCCCCCTCCTGTAACCAGGCATCCAGTGATTTAACATATATATAGAAAAATTATGCTTTATTTTCCTCTTGTTAATAATTTTCTTAACATGAATTTTTATTACTCCTAAGTTGATGACTGTTGCTTTTGATGATGGTGATCTGTGATGTCCAGCAGTAGCTCAGTGAAAATTTTTGTCTTACATCCTGGAGAAATTCCACACATCACACAAGAGGAATACAAGTATTAATTCCTATCAGGTTTTATAATACACAAAGGCCTTTATTTTGGTCTCTAAAAATTGATGTGATATGAATTTACCCATGAGGTAGACTTTTAGTCTAGATTAAGCTTTAGAAAATTAACATTATATTTATTGTAAAAGTTAACATAGTAAAAATAACAATTTTGTGCCAGGAATATCAGTTTTAGTAATGCTTTGATGAATAATGGATTTATTAAAATTGATAAAAACAATCTCTGAAAAATACAACATTGTTCTCGGGTTTAAAATGCAACTAATGATCTCGATACTGAGAAGTAGACACTTAGTTTCTTGCCAGATACTCTATATTTTCTAATTTTTGACAGGCATCAGAAGTGATACTTTCAAAAGAAATCAATGATATAAATGTCCATGAAAAGATAACTGAATAAAGAAGACATGGTACATTTAGATGGTGGAATATTATTTGGCCACAAAAAATTTTGGCCATGAAATTTTACCATTTGTGACAACATGGACGGATCTGGAGGGCATTATGCTATGTGAAATAAGGCAGACTGAGAAAGACAAATACCACATGATATCAATTATATGTGAAATATAAAAAAAATAATCAAACAAAAAAACTGGCTAATAGATAAGGAGGACAAACTTACGAATGCAGATGGGAAGAGGGATTGGGGTACAAGTGAAAAAGATGAAGGGATTAAGAAGACAAGTTAGTAGTTACAAAATAGTCACTGAGAAGTATAGCATAAAGCTTATAGTCAATAATATTAAAATAACTATGTATAGTGCTGAGTACTAGACTTATGGGGGGATCACTTTGTAAGTTACATAAATGTCTAAACACTATGTTGTATACCTGCAACTAATATAATATTGAATGTCAGCTGTAATTGAAAAGAAAAGAAAATTAAAATAAAAATTTTTTTAAATCTTTTAAAGATTAAAGAGTGTATATGTATTTATGTGCATATATTATATCATATAGCTATAGAGTTAGAGAGAACACAGTCAGATCAGGCTGCCATAACAGAATAGCACAGACTGAGTGTCTTATATGGCAGACATTTATTTTCTCACAGCTTTGGAGACTGGAAGTCTGAGATCAGGGCACTTGCATGGTCAGGTTCTGGTGAGGACTCTCTTCAGAGTTCACAGAACACTACCTTCTCACTCGTCCTTTCTTAGAGGAAAGTGAGAGCAAGCAAGCTCTGGTGCCTCTTCTTGGAAGGGCCATCATGTCAAGATAAGCACCCCACTCTCCAGGCCCATCAACAAATATTGTTCTATTTAGGGTTAGTGATTCAATGAATGAATTTTGGAGGGACACAATTCAGTCCATGGTGTATGTGTGTGTTTAGGAAGTGAAGAATTTATTGAAAAAATAATGAAAATACAATTTCTGTATTTTAGGATTGCTTCATAATTAGATGTAAATGATAGAAAGATTTAGAATGTTCTCTTGAAAACATAGTAAAATTTTCTTGCATGATTGCTTTATTTTTGTCTCTAAGTTAAAACATTAATGTACTTTTATTAGTATGTTAGGTCTCACATGAGATAGTTTTCTCACAGTGATTTCTTGTTCTAGGCATATCATTAAATAGCAGCCAGTCATTATATTCCAAAGGTTTTCAACATGAATGGATATGAAGAACTATTTGAAATTTACAATACACTGTGAAACAAAATAATAGAAACTCATAGTACTGAGGAAGCATGCTAAAGAATCATTTAACTGTGTCTGAACATGATCAGCATAGTTTTGAACTGTACTTCGATGGAAAGTAGAGTTTAGCCACTCAACCAAAATGTAAAAAAAATCTTCCATGCTAACATATACAGAAGTATATGTTATACAGAAGTATAAATAAGGAATATGGGAGACTGCATTGAGTTCAGAACACTTTAGTAGTTTATTCCACCTAGAGTTAAACGCAAGTTATATCGTTTGAGACTCACAAGAAATGAAGATTTTGTATAATAAACCACTATATCTTATTCTGGAATTTGGATTTCATTCCTCTGATGGGGCTAAAATCATGTAGAAGAAGGTAGGTAATGCACCTGGGAACACTCACTACACTCAACCAACTAGTTTTCTTCTTTCATAAAAAGCAGCAAATTAAATGATGTAATCTAAATATAGAGAAAATCTTACATAACATATATGTAAGACATTGAGATGTATATTCAAAGCAATAAAACTTACTGGTCAATCAGTATTAAAGGCTATTTTCTTTATTATGTATATTTTCCAAATCTCTTTCTTTTCTGTTGACATGGCAACCTGTGGACTCTAATTCTTTGCTATGAGACATACAGTTTTCTACTTTTTGAGAATTTCCTTGAATGACTTCATCGTGGTCTTCTCAAAAACCAAGATAGATGAAAATTCACTTGTTTCTCACTAGCTCTTCTAGGAGATACTCACTAAAAATGTACTTTCAATTTGAGGTGTCTCTAAAACTTTCCCAAAGTTTCAGCCCAATAAAATTCCCATCTTTGTTCTCCAAAACTTCTTGCCCCATGTCTAGCCATTCCTTGGAAGCCTCAAGAGAAGGAAAAATATGGTGCAGAATACTTTCCCTTTAAATAAACTCAACCAATTGTGTGCCTTATTTCTGGGCTTCCATTTGCAGCTCATTTCCTTCATGAAAGAAGTATGCCTCTAGTCTTCCCTATTATATTATTGTTAATATTTCTAGCTAAAACATTGTGGCACTAAGGCCAAGGTCGTAGATTTTATCAGGGCATCGCACTTTTAGCTTTCTTTTTCTTTTTAGTAGTCTTTATTTACTGCCACCTTTCAAAATATTTTTTCAATGAATGATTTATTTACCATTTCTTACTTTCTTTGCATAGAACTACTAACTGCAAGTGGATTCTATTAATAAAGTTGTTACCTTAGAGAGGAAACAACTAGTCAGTTATTTGGTTCTAAAATTAATAGCAGCCTTTTGAACACAAGGGGAATAATTTTTGACCTTCGAGAAGATTATTTAAACAACTGCAAGTAGTGCCCTGGCTGTCTCGGTTCATTTCTTAGTCTGACACATAAAGGCATTTTGGTAATCCCATTGCATGCTGCAGTTTATCAAGAAGAACCTGCATTAAGAGGCAATAGAATTGCCATAATGGATTCAGTAGTACTAGAATAATGAACAGGATTGTTTTGTTTTCTAGAAGGCACCCAGAAATTTGCATAATACAAAAGTCATCTTAAGTATTGGCAGAAGATACTACTGTTTGAATGAATGCAAATAACTGAATCAAAATATGTATGTAGGCTTAAATTTGTCTTAAAACCTGAAAGCTAGTACCATTTCAATTATAAATTTTGTCATCATTTTATTAGTATCAAACAACTAATGGCAAAACATAGTAATCATTATAGAAACTTTCTCATTATATTGCAATATTTCCTAGTTTGGCATGATGTCTAACACAGTATCTTTTCTTAAGGAAAAAAATAGAGTGATTGGTTGCTGCAAACTTCATGTCTCCTTTCCTCTCTTATTTTTTTTCAAATCCATTTCCCCCCTCGGCTAGATGCACATAACATCCAGAGATGCCAAACTCTGTTATTAATCCCATATTATCAGTATGATCCCTTGTGTTGGAATTCACGATGGCAGAATATGCCACATATATTAATGCTACTTTGGTGTAAGGGTCATTTGAGCTAAGAGCGACTTAAAGAACAAGTGCAAGAAGGGCATTCTATCTCCTCTTTTCTTCCTGGAAACAGGAGATCAAAACTCCCCTGTGAAAGATGTCCTTCCTGCACAAGGAGAAAACAAATTCTTTACCGGGGAGTCAAAGCCAAGAGACTGCTATACAAAGAGGCCTTGTTAAAATCATTCTTGTCTCCCTTTAGCCTCCTTACATAGTTCTCTCATACCTTTGGGTCTTCGTTTCCTTACGAGAGCTCCTGTGGTATGTAATGTTTATATAATCATGTATGCTGTCTCCTGTAAATCTACTTGATGTCATTTTAAGACTTAAGTCTAGCCAGAAATTCCTAAAAGGATAGAGGTAAAGTTTACCTCCCATTTAAAATTCTTTCTGGTGGAAAAACATCCTCTTCATGTGATCAAATTTTGGGGGAACACAAATTTATAATATAAGATTTCTGTTCTTTACAGGGTGTAGAAGGAGGATGCTCATGGGTTACACATGGAAGGTAGTCGTACAGGTAAATAGCATTGTGAGCTGAGGTTTGGTATTTACAACTAAGGAATATCTTAATTTCAATACAGACTTTTTAAAACTCCTTAGGAAAAACTAGTTTTCAACATATGACTAAGTATTAAAGAGAGGTTCTAAAGTATTTGTTTGGTTTAGAATCTTGAACTAGATTCTTAACCTAAACATCTCTGTAGACCCAATATTTTTTTATTTTTGCAATTACCAGTCATTAAATCTTGAAATCTCATAATGAAAATTATTATTTAGGTTAGGTTAGACTGCTGCAAAAAAGAAACACTTACATTTCAATAATATAAACAACAAAGAAACAAGTATGTTGGGCTCATGTGACAGTCTAAAATGATTGTTTTGGCTTAATTTTGGCTCTTCCGCATGCTGTTCTTCCATGTAGTCATTCAGGAACTTGGGCCAATTTAGCACCTTCCATCTTTAGCATTCTGTTTCAAAATAACTTCAATGATTGTCATTTCAGTCCATGGAAAGGGAAAAGAGACAAAAGTCGATATCCAGAGATTTTCCAAACCAAGTGAGGTGAAAGTTGCACATTTTAAATCCTGGCAAGTGTCCACACTTGGCTTTGAAAAGGTAGAGGAATGATGTTCCCTGTTAGGCAGCTATGTCTAAGTTCCACCTCTATTACTGAGGACAAAGAAAAATGGTATTTGTGAAGAACTAGCACATTAAATGTGCAACTTTAGATACATTATAAATTTGATTATTGTAGATATTTTAAAAGAAGTTGGTTTCTATTAAAAATATATACTATTGAGTACATGAACTAATGGTATAATACTACAGAAATATTTTTAAATATATATTAGAAAATAGAATACATTCTTTTTCAAATAATAAGACAATTAATGTTTTTCCTTCAAATTTAAAACAAATATCGGATGAAGTTTTTTCCAGAGAAGTATAATTGTCTTCATCACAAAATTAAAAGGAAAAAATGTGAAAAATAAATCATAGCAGTGTGTAAATAAGAGTTATGAAATGTAAACTAGCTTTGTGGAAGCTATCAAAAAGACTTGAGAGGTGGCATGAACTATTTTGCAAATCATTTTACAATATACCTGTCCTACCTAGACAGAGATACAAAATCTATTGGTCTTTTTCTAAAATTAAAAATATTTAAACATTGAATTACTGATCCCTGCTTTGTTGCTGGAATATAGCAATAGACCTGCTATATTTTCTAAAATTATTATAAACATCTAGTAAATACTTCAATATTTGCTAAAGGAAAATCCTATTGGGTTGCCAGCTAACTTTTTGGTGACAGATAATTAGTAGGTTAGCTTACCAAAGCAAAAGTAGTAATACAACAGAAAAACAAAACTTCATTTTACATACTTAATTAAGATGTCTCTGTTTTCATACCTAAAAACTTCCTTTCTGTTAATAGTTCTTTGAAAAATAAATAAATAATGAAGTTGATAAAATTAGTCAAGGATTTTACAAAGACCACTCTAAATATTAAGCAAACTAATTTCACTTGTCAAAATTAGAACAGAAATTACTGATGTTATTTTTCTTGTTTATAATTTATAATATGGGGATATTTTTATATATGTGTAGTAAAAGATTTGATTTTTGTCTTTTCTCAAGTCCTGTGAACTAAAGTTGCTTCCTCTTGGTCTGGTTTCAAGTAATTTTTCTGGGTAGGAGGAATCTCATAATAAGAAAGCAATTTGCCCCCTACAGATATATCTTTACTTTTTTAAAGGCCAGATTGCAGTGATTCTTAAATAAGTATGCACTTGATTCTCTTTAATCCTTATGGAAATTGTCACAGTTGAAACGGATTCATTTCTGTAACTTCATGACCTCTTCTAAGCAATCTTTACTTGAGTCATTGAATTAAGTTAAATGGGAGGATCAAAGTAATATCTGCTTTATCTTTTCTTAAATGATCATCTATATTTCCCAGGATGCACTGAGTTCTTCTTAAATCTTTTGAAAGTTTATAACTCTTCAGACAGTATAATATTTATTTACATTATTAATTTGTTATTAACACATTTTTATTAATATCTTATATGATTGTAAATATTATTTAGAAGTATACACAACAATTTCAAAATTGTAACTTCTACTGACTTTAATGCATAATTCCTGTTTTATTTGGTTCTTTCAGTTTTCTATTTGGACAAGGAAATATCAGTAATTTCAGAGCCTTCGAGTTTGCATGCCCAGATAATGATTTATTTTTTTCTCTTCTTTTTTCTTGAAACAAATTTCTTAAGGAGTTGATGATTAATGGCATTTTCTTTATCTTTTGATAAAGAAACACCCCTTCTTTCTCAAAATCATCTCCAGGTGGCTTCAATTTTTTTTAATGAATTCTGTACAAGTATTAGCCCTTCCCTCCCATAAATAAGCCTTAATTTCAAGTTATTACCCTTCAGGCAATTACGACGTTTCTCTATATCTATATGGAATCTCATATCTTAATTTAAACCATTTTCCTCAATTTGATTTTCACTGGAAATAGAGAAAAATAGGTTAATCTTACTCTTCAACATTCTGAACTTAGGGTCATATCATATAATGGATGAAATATATCATAGAAATCATTTAGTCAGCATAATAATTTAATACTTGATTTTTCTAATATTCTTATTTCAATGCCCACTAGCCTCTTTTTTAAAAACTTATTTTACTATTGGGAGGAATTTCCCTCCCTAATATTTGAATATATGTGCAAGATGGTACGTCGGTTTTTATGCCGACATTATTATGACTACATTTATTCTCTTACAATATTTTTTCTGTACTTTTATCTGAATCTTCATCAATTTTAATATTTGTTCTCTCTTTTATGGAGTATGACTGTATAGGGGAGGATAAATCATTGTCACTGGACCCTTCTGAGTTGTTAGCTGAGACTCTGTAATAAAAAACAGATTAACAAGAAAAAAAACACAAATGTATTAACATGTATATTTTATCTATACATGAGAGATACCTAAGAAAAATGGGTAACTGAAAGAGGTGGCTTTAGAATTCAGGATTAAATATTATCTTAACAGAGAAATGGAAGAGAGTATAAGCCTCTTAGGAGAGTTAATAGCTTTCTGGAAAGATAAATGGATTCTTAGAAGAGGAGATAGATCTGACAGTTTGTGACAAAGTTTATCTGGGTGTTGTGTCCACCTCTAGTCTCTTGTCCTGTGATGAGAGTCAATCTTTGTTAGTTGATGAAGCTCCTAGGAGGAGAAGATATATAACGACTGAGTTATCTTTGGAGGTAAGGGGAGTTCAGAGTAAACCTCTCCCTGAAGTTGCTGTTTTGTAAGTGCCTAGAGCTCAAAGTAATCAACATACCAAAGTGGCATATTTTGGAGTGGCATGTCCTAAACTTCTACTGTTGTAATTTAAGGTGGCATATTCTGATATATTTTCATTGAAATTGAATGAAAATCTTTGTTTAAGACAAATGTGACAAATAATGCTTTCTTATTTATTATTAAAAGGTATCTTAGCAAAGATTGGGCTCAGTGGGAAAGAGAACTCTGTGCACCTTGTCCTGTCTTCCTCTGATGTGGAAAAAAAGAGTGATGGTAACCATGTAGCTGCTGACCTGAAGGAAATATTATTTGGAGTTTCTAATACTAGTTTAAAATATCCTATAACATATGGCACTCTTCTACATTGTAATAATATTTAAATAATAGTATACTGTAACCCTCAAGGTTTTCTTATTCATTTTTGTCCCCACATACATTAAGATGTATTAAATCTATTCAATTTATTTATCTTAATTATTATATGTCAATATATGTTAATACCTATATTAACATACATTTAAGTTCCATATTAATATAGTTTCAATTTCTTCATCTTTCTTTTCCCCAGAACTCTTTTTGTAAATGTTTATGAATACTTTGAATTGTATTTCTGTATCTTGAAATACTAATACTAATATTTAACGCTAATCTCTTAATGTCTTGTGTTTGTTAGTGCAGGCCTGTCCTCTAATAATTAGACATCAAAATGAGATTTAACAAGCAAATATATTGTTAGGTGATATTCCTGTGTGAGAGAAATGATGAGGAAGCAGGGTCAATCTTCAAAACACAAAAGGCATGTGTTTTGCAGGTTTACTCTGCCCCAAGTGAAAAAGAGGGAGAGAAAAATTCTAGCCTGTTGTGTCTTTTAAGTGATTACTCTGTCACTGAAGTGAGATTCTAAATGGTGACCAGGGATTCCTCAATTCACAGGGATATGGCAGATAAGTTTTGTGTCTCCCAGGAAGGGACCTGCATGAGCATCTCTGCTTTTCTCATTCCTTATGTGTAAGCAGCCCTTTGGAAGCATGACCTTTACATAAACAGAGCAGCAATAGGACCTTGGTCAATGTGCTTCCTACAGGTGGAGATCTGTGAGACACAATCTCATTGCTACCATATGCTCGTATGTGATAAGAGGTTTTTCATCAATTACACATTTCGATCTTGTGGAAAATAGTTGTACTGCCATAGTCAGAAAATACATTTTATATATCTTTCATTTAATCCAAACAGAAATATAAAAATTCCAATAGTAATTCAAACACATAATATTACTTTAGAATAAAGGAACTCTTGTGGGTCGAGTTAGCATTTGGAAGACTGACATTTGCCCTCAGTCTCAGGATGATGGAATAAGACTTACACACTGGGATTCACTTGTCATCTGTTTTAGAGGTAAAAATCATGGAAAGGTAATACATCTGGCATAGATCAGAGAGTCTAGATGTGAATATTGATTTTGAGTGGGAAATGTAGTACATTACATAATTTACCAAAAATTTGATTAAAGACAATTTACAACTTTCCCAAACAAATGTACTAGCAATATAGACATACCTTTAGTATTTATTTAAAATGGAAATGTGTCGACATTGATTATTAAACTAATAATAAACTTTGCATGTTTTAATGCTACACATGTTCATTTTTAAATATTCATATTTTAAAAATCATTTTCTATAAAACAATTTCAAACTTTTATTTTCATATAGATAAAAGAGGCAAATGTAACTAACATATTTTTGTGCCTAACCTCTTGAAGAAGTTGATATTTTGTTAACTTTTTAAAAATATTGAGTCATTTTCAATTTCTAGTATTATTCAAAAATAATACATCAAATCCAAATAAGAATACTATATATATACATATAACTATATATATATAATATATATATAATCTTAATATCTTTTTGAAAAATTCAAATCCCTTGAATGGAGTAATCTTATCAGTTCCCTATTAAATAATTCACCCTGTGCTCAATAATGTGAATTAGTCTTGTACAAATGACAATGCAAAATTTTAGACAGTTTATATTTAAAAATGTGTTTTTTGAGTCGCTTTCTACTGAAGAATAAAAATTAGAGTTGATTTTATAAAGAACTATAAATAACTAACAGTCCAATTTGCAAAAACAAAGAAAAGGCATACTTTAAAATCCAGATAGACTATGAAAAATGAAAATAATTTTATAACAAGGGCCAGGGAAATGGCAAAAGAGCAGTTCTAGTTAACATTTCATATTCAAGAGATTTTAAAGTACCCTACACACTGAGGTACTTTGCTATTATTCTTATCTAAACTACACCAGTCTGGACTTAGGGAATTTTGTAAAACTTATTTATTAAATTAGATTAAAGTACACAGTAGTTAGACATCAATATAGCTATTAAAATGATCCCCCCAATTGCTCCCTCCCTGCTCTGGCCCTCCACCTAGCCATCATATTAATGCTAACTGCATTCCCTCTGATGTTGAACTTAGGAATATTTAATGAGTAAGTACAACAGTTCAGGGAGATCTATGGGTTTTGATTTTTAAAAATGAAAAAACCTATCTGTAAACTATTACTATAATATAAAATAAATTCTCATGTAGAGAGCATATTTGTTTGCTAAGATTGTTTTCTATTTTAATTTAGATTTATTCTCCAATATGAGTGATGACTTTTCCTGAAGATAACCTTTTCTATCTTTTTAAGACACTGCTAAAATCTTGCTATGAAGATAGTTCTTTTTGCCTCTTTATTGAAAGAGTGATCTTTACAAAGGATATTCGTAAGTCTGGCCTCATGCTCCTACTAAATCAGAATCTTTCAGTATAATCAAAATAAATCTGAACATTTTAATTATTTTTCAACTAATTCTTATGGTTTTCAAGTTTGAGTGCCAATGACTAAGAGAGAGTAGATAAACTCTATCGAGAACAATAAATGAAACAAACAAAGACATAGACAGATGTAGCTTTCATATAGTTTTCTAAACTTGGACAATTTTTTATGACTCCTGAGCTTCCATTTTCCTGTCTTCAAGATGAGGAAACTTTATGGATTTGAATAGAAGCAAAACTCTTAACAGTAAGTATACTTTGGAAAAGATGTAAAAAGCAGTGTCTAAGCATGTGATCCTTACTTTTCTTATCTTAAGAATTCTGGGAGAGCTGGTATCTCTTTTCTACTCTATGTCTATTGGAAACTGTTTTTCTCAGTTAAATATGTAAGATTAAATCACCCTGATGAAATTACTCCAAGTTAATTACAAATAATAGGAGTTCTAATTGTTGGTTTGTTTGTTTGCTTTTTTCATTTTTATTAAATTACCTCATAATAGATATAAAAACCATGTCTTAATTGGCACTGCTTTACAAATATATTGAATGCTAACATGTCAAACTAAATTAGAATTTTCTCACAGTAGAAATAGAATCCAATTGAATCCGATTATAGTTTTATAGCATCTGTTTACAAAAAAAATTTTATACTAAACCACATGGCATTTAAAATAATTATGTGACACATATAACATTTACTTTTATTGTTACTTTATGAACCCAACAATAAAGTAGATTTTAAATTGTAGAATAATTGTGTCATTTGTACATAATTTATTTGTAAAGCCTGGGTCTAACATTTAAAAATTGCAAATTCTTTTATTCTAGTACCGCCATTATTCAGAGGACAAAGATATTCAAAAGTATTTAATTGAGAGAGATTTATTAAGCTCTATATTTTCAAATTATAATCAATTCAACATGTTAAATGGATATCTATGAATTAGTTTATGCATCCATGATATAACTAAGTGGTATTATATTGCAAATACATTCTGTAGTAGTTAATGTTCCTGGGTTGTATTCATCTGCAAAGATTTCCTTCTAAATAAGAGATTTGAAGTCATTTTGATCCATTTCTTCTTCCTAAATGCAGCTTTTTGCATTAAATCCTTACAATGTTATATGATTCAGTAATAAAAAGTATCAAGCCACAAAAAGGTATGGAGGAAGCTAAAGTATATATTGTTAAGGAAAAGAGCCAGTCCAAAATATTAATTTTTTACTATTTGATTTGAACTATTTATATTTTGGAAAGACAAAAGTATACTGACAATAAAATGATCAGGGGATGGGAAGGTAAATAGATGAACAGGAGATTTCATTTGGTCACCAAAACTGTCCTGTATGATACCATAATGGTGGACATATGATACTATACATGCATCTAAAGGCAGTACCACATACAACACAAAGAATGAAGCATCATGTAAAATGTAAACTTCAGTTAGTAATGGAGCAATATTGGTTCATCAATAGTACCAAATGGACCATACTAATGCAAGACTTTATATTAGGTGAAATTGGAGGTGAGTGATGCACATGGAACTCTATATTTGGCTCAATTTTACTTGAAACCTAAAACTACTCTTAAAAACAAAGTTCGTTACTCATTAAAAATATGCAGCTATTTTATATGTGAAATTTAGGGGTGATGAGGATAATGCAAATAGTAATATAAAGAAGTAATAAAATTTAAAGGTGACATCTATTAAAACTGAGGGTCTGTTTAAGGACTAATTTAAGTAATTTTTAATATCAGTCAAAATTTGCGGGATTTGTGTAAAATGGCCGATAATGCCCCAAATGTTGCTCTTGGGGGAAAAAATAGGAGCTAGTACTGCAATCAGAGATATGTCAGGAACATGGGCATCAAACCCAACTCAGATAAGCCTTATGGGAGACTTTCTGGCAAAGGCTTCTCAGAAAGACATCTTTAAAATATGAAACCATCTGTCTCTCCAATGTCTAGGTCCATATCTGTCAAAGATATAACCATTTCCTCTAGCATGATCTTAGCAGCCCTTTTCTAGACAGTGAAAATCCAGTTGATCTCTTGACTCTTAAGCTTTATCACTAAAGCTCTATATTTTCACTACCTATTTCAAGTGCCTCTTTTATTGTAAAAAGTTTTTATCAATTATATCAGCAGTCAATTGACCTTTAAAAAGTAGAATTCTTGAATTTCAAACACTCAATAGCTACTTCTTTTAAAATACGTGTTGAAAAGTTAATTGGAAGAGGGTTAATAATGCACTGATTATTATAAGATAATGAATTACAACTACATGAATTAATAGCAAGAGAAAGATATTTTTAGGCTTTTAAGAAATCTTTTATTTGGCTATAATTCTAGGCTCTTGAAATTAATCAATAGTTTTGGATTGTACTCAACAAAAAAAAGAGGAAATGGTAAATCACATTATATAACATTCAGAATGGTAGAACTGGAAAATACCTTTGAGATAGTTTGCTCTAAGCCTTATAAACTGTAAGGCAGCTCATAGATCAAGCCTGTAGATCAAATCAAGTCAGATGATGCTTTAAAAAGAAAACTGCCATTGCTTGCCAAATGTTAAGTTTATGGAATTCACATAAAATTTGAAATTCAATTTCCATTTGAAGATTTCTCTGGACTTGCCTTACTATATAGTAGTTACCCTTATTAAATAGAACATGCAGTGTCCAATTCTTTATTTCAACCACTTTCTCTATTAATTTATGTTCAGTTCATTCTATTCAATTTTGTTATCTTTCTATTCTCTCTGCCATCTGATTTTATGAATCTTGACTTCTTTTTGCTTTACTTTGTATTTAAATTATATATGACTCCAAAGGGAATATGTAATAGGCCCCAATCATGTAACTGGTACTTTTTACATGGCATAAAACAAAATAAAATGTGTCCTGCCTAGCAACAAATAGAACAGGATTAAAATTTGGTCATCTAATGCTCATTATCGTAGAGGCTCATTTAATTCTACCCTGGAAAAAATTGCATTTATATGGTCTGTTTTGGTTCTGGTAGAAAGAAGTATGTTGAAACAATTAA
Organism: Macroglossus sobrinus; assembly: GCA_004027375.1. Lineage (NCBI taxonomy): Eukaryota > Metazoa > Chordata > Mammalia > Chiroptera > Pteropodidae > Macroglossus > Macroglossus sobrinus. Next base: position 85,221 of record PVKZ01003456.1, read on the forward strand.
GACAAAGGTTAATGAGGAGATATTTTGTCTAGAAGTAAATCTGTTTTAAACATGTACTAACAAAGAGAATTTTAAATATTTATATGAGTATGAATTGAATTTAAATTCCTTGTTAAATTATGCCAGTTAATTTGTCTAGTATTAATCATTTCTATCTATAGTGTAGAAAAAAACACATGAAATACTAATTTTAAAGTTTGAAATAAAAGACAACATTTTTTATGTTAAAGCTTAAAGTTCTTTGGCTGCAGACTTCATATTCCTGTAATTTATAAGGATCAATAAACTAAATATGGAAAACAAAAACTCTAGCTCTTATCTCACATAGTAATAAGTCATACAAGTAAACAATTTAAGCATGTCTAATTCTACAAAAAAAAATTTGTTTATGAAAATGATTCAGAATATGACTAACATGTTTTCTTATATCAAACTAAAACTGTATACAATTTAATCTGTCCCAGGTTAGCAATTCATTGGTCTTATTATTGAAGCCATATGAATTAGCTATCTATAGCAGCATAACAATATTAGCACAAACTTAATATGTTAAAAAACATATATATCATCTTGAAGTTTCTGTAGGTTAGGAGTTAGTCACCTATATTCTTTGTTTTATAGTCTCATACAGGTTTGAAATGAGTTTTTGGCCACTGCTAGGATCTCACCTCAGGCTTGACTAAAGAAGGGTACATTTTCAAGCTCATGTAGTTTTGGTAGGACTCAGTTACTTGTGGGATTTTGGACTCAAGGCCTCAGTTCCTCACTGTTGATACACATCACCTTCAATATCCTGTCACATAGATGATTCCATGTATTCATTTCATTTACTCCAGCAAAGGAAATAGAGTCTACATAATCACTGAGGTGACCTCCTATTTACTGTGCCAATTTCTATTGGTTAGAAACAAGTCACTCTCTGGCCTTCATGCAAGAGGAGAGGAATACTCAGAGGTAGGAATACCAATGGGGAGATTATTTAGGGCCTTTTTAGAGACTATTGCATTTTCATACCTAATTTTAACCCCTTTCAGGTTTTTCTTTCACAATCACCACGGTCATCCACTAAGCAATGTGACCAACAGCATATTGTCTTAATGTCTCTTTATAATCTAAAATGTCATACACTGGATCTATTCATAAGCAAAGCAGTCTACCACAACCAACCTTAGTGTCACTTGAATAAGTACCTTCCTTTTTATGGTACTAGCCTACACTTATTTTTTGTTATAATTTAACAAAGTTGTGCTTTGTCCCATGCACTGACACTATGACAATGATAAAATAACTTGCTTATAGAATATCATTGTGCTATCTCAGATAATTTACCTAAGAAGTGTCTAAATATGCTTTTCATAGGTAGTTGGAACTCTTTGATTGGAAGTGATAGAAGTCATAGATAAAGGAGAAATAAAATAGAATTTATTTTTTTCCTAAATTTTGAGTTAACCAAACTTTAAGAATAGCAGCATTTAAAATATTGGGCAAAGTGTAGGGGGGTTATTTTCATCCCTACTTATAGGGTACAGACATTAAAATCCTAGCAAAAAAAAAAAACAAGAAACAAAATAAACACTTTTTTGTTTTTCCCTAATAGTTATCATTAAAAGTTATGGGATTACTTTCATTGGCTTTGTATGAGACATTTATCACACATGAACACTGAACAAAGAGAATTAATAAAGTGTCCTCATTGGCCAGGGATAGGTAATGTATCTATTCATATATCCTAGATATTGGATCAGTCCTACACAAACGAGTTAGACTGAGAATGGAGAAGGTATGATTATCCAAGCAATAGCTGAATACTGTTAACAAAGAAAAGCATTGATACAGGAGAGTAAAGTAAAATGAGATCTATTTTTTTTTTACCATATAATTAATATATGGACCATCATTAGGTGCTAGAGCATCTATGAATAAGATATATTTCTTCACACTTAGTCATTCAATTTATAGATTATAGTGCCAAAGAACATAGCAATTTGGGCAAGATGCTTATGAAAGATTGTATGTAATTAATTTTCCTGACTATACTTGTGTCTCGAGTTTTGTTATAAAAGGTTTTAGTGTAGGCACAATATTATTGCCCAGTGCATTAAGAGTAAGTATTAAAAGAAAAAGACCATATGAAAATAATAGTAATAGGAATAATCTTATTAGTTTGTGAAAAGAAACTACAGGTTATTAGAAATCAGATAGGTTATATTGACTAGAATACACAAAAGCTCAGAGACATTGTTAAAATTTTGGATTCAGTAATCTACATCTTTTGAAGCTGTATAATATAAATACTTGTGAATTATAAAAGTGAGATTATTTGCATTCACTTTTGAAAATAAAGTTATGATAGCCAGTGACCCACATTATATAATGAAATTGAGGTTTAGAGATTGAAACAATGTGTTGTTGAAAATATATTTTTGAAATTAAGTAAATAGCATGGTACTGGGTACATAATGTGGCTACAGTTAAGCAAAAAAGAAAATTCAAAATAAATATGAATTCTGAGATGCCATCTATTCACATACTTATAGTACAGTTAAAGCTTTATAAGACATGAGTAAAGACCAGAAAGAAACATTTGGAAGCCATTTGCTATGAAAACATCAGCCACACAATAGCAAGATTTTACTTTTGCCAGAGTTGAGGTAGCAAATTGTATCTATCTATTGTTTTCAGTCCAGAGGCACTTTATAGACAAGTGAAAAGAATTTTTTGTGATATCTGGCACATAATAAAGTAATAGGGTAGTGTGTTCCATTTTAAATTTAAAACAATGCAGGCAACAAGATATTCTTAAAAGAGCATTTGCATGGTTTGGGACAGTTTTTTAGGGCTGGAGTCTTCCTTAAAAACTTGAGAAAGTAGTGTTAATCAAATAAGCACACACATAAACTAACACTTTTTATTATGAAATTCAGGACCCCATCATGGAAAAGTGGACAATAAAAAATTACTAATTTTCTCTAAACCTGCACAGTTCCTACACTAATTTGCAACCAGAGCATTTAGGGTTGGTTTTATTTCTACTGTGGCCATCAATCAGTGTATTGTGTACTCCATTGTTTCAGGAAATGAAGAAGGTGAGTAGATGTTTACTCAGTGGGTATTTTCACCAGAAACCAGTCACCTTGGATTTGAAATTAATTTCAGCTTGAATTATTGTTTGCTCAATGTTTTTCATAAAAAATTATGTCCAATTTCAATCTACTGGTAACTTTGTACTGAATCTTTCTAAATGTTCAGTTATAGTAACAAAAGTGATCCACACCCCACCCAGAAAATATTAAATATTCAATCCTTGAAGACTTCTCCTTCTTATATAGATATATTTTCATGACATTTCTTCAAAATTAATGCATCCCACTTTCAGCTTTTAGTCATAATTATTAACTATGGGACTCTCTTCCCACTCTTCTGTACCATCCAAGACCTATCTTAGACAAACCCAAATAAACTTTAAAATCATAAATAATATGAATGCCCAAAGAGTCACATCTATGATAAAAAAAATGTATAGTGTATAATGTTTCTTGAAACAGTGAAATTAGTTGTACAATTAGCATTTGTAGTTAAGTAAATTTTTTAAGTTTTGTCTACTCATCATGGTTCAGTGTTAGTACAATGGTTTGTGATCTTCTAGGAATAAGTTCAGAGCTAACTCTTTCCCACTCATTCTTTGTTTCCCCTACTATCTACAGCTTAGTTGTCCTCTGTTTTTCTCTTTTGATAAGCTGGATGGCCTGGTATAATATGGGTTGTCAAAAATAGTTAATGTATCTTTAATAATAACATACATATAAATATGTCATAAATGAATGAATGTTAATTCTGTTAAAGCATTTTGCAAGGAAATTATAAAGGCCTTTTTCAAGTGCTTCAACAACCAACCATTATAGGAAATTGCTGTCACTGTAGCAAGTGCTCACGACCATACTTTTCTACTGTGCTGCTGTGCCTCCTCTCTAAATGTTACTAAACTTCCTGCTCCCTTAGATTTCCATCATCTGGTTGAAGTGATTTCTCAATCAGTTCTAACACTTTTTTTCTCTCTCTTTTTTTTATAGTGGTAAGGGTATACTTGAAGTCAGGTTTTTATTTCAAATAAACAAATACTATAACTATAGCTATCACAGAAAACTGAAGGCAGCTAGGATGAGATGCAATCAACTCCCTTTTGACTATGTTAATTTTAAATGTGCCACATCCAAGTAAGAATATTCAGGAAGCAATTGAATAACCTAAACATGCTTAAACTATACAAAGTATGTTTAAAATCTTTCCACTTACATGAGGCAATATAACACTAGAAATTGAAATTTCTAGGGTGTGGATCACTTTTGTTACTATAACTAAATATTCCAGATTATGGAGTCAGATTGCCTGGGCTTGAATCTCTGCACACCTGGAAACTTGGGCAAGTGAAATGTGACTCAGCTTCCTTTGTGGAATATGGGTAAAATACTACTTATTCCAAGGTTTATCAGTAAATTCTGTAAAGTGCTTAGAATGCCATGAATCATATAAACAGCTTTACAAAAATGTCTTCCCCTGGTTGAAATAAAAAAGGTAGTCTACTTCCAAATTATAGCAAACACTGTGAGTCATGTTCCATGAAAAATGAAAGCAAATGTAACTCACAAAGAACAGGGGACTTTCAACAATCTATTTTCAAGTAGCAGGCTTCCAAGGTTAAGTTCAAAATCCTTAAAGTACAGCTGTTGATGACACAATTAGGAGGGATCAACTTTCTCTGATCTTAACCGTAATTCAACAGATGTCATTTCCTGACCAATGGACTATACTTTGCTGCACAGTAAACCACGTCATATCTTTTAGCAAGAAAAAACATTCAACCTGAATAATAAAGACATTGCCAAATGAATTAGAACAGTTGGTTTGCTTTAAATATTTTTATAGGAGAAGGGACATCTACTCAATTAGAGGTCTTTTATTTTATTTTTTTCCAACCATTTATCATGTGATGAATTCATAGGGAATGGGCTCCAGCAGCTCAGGATCCATTCCATTCATTCTCACAATGTGTGCTTCTCTGGGTGGCGCTGGATGGCACTTCAGCTGATACCAGGTACCATTCTCTTTGGCTTCCTTCTTTTCTAGATCATTTTCCCTTGCACATTTTAGGACGTAATCTCAGGTCTTAGAGTGCTTAATATGCTCGTAATTAATTCTCTGGGCAAGAATCTCACCCTTCACTTGCTTGTTTACAACAATGCATACTGTATACTAGGTAACATTGTAAATTCTTCCAGATTTGCCATGGTAACATTTGTGAGGTGTACCTTTTGGAACAGTGCCCAGTCCCTTGGTGTCTGCAATATCAACTTTCTTGTAGATTCCCATGTATGTAGCCAAAAGAACAACTCCATGTTTTCTAAAAGACCAAGAAAACATATAGTGGGTGCCTTTCCTTTTTCCATTTGTTTTGGTCATTTTGGCGAATTACTGGAAGATGGCAATTCTGCCTGAAGGGCTGTTCTGATAACTTTCATTCTGTGCTTCTCTTCCTTCAAGATAGCAGAGTGGCTCTTCTTATTATCCTCATTCCTTCACAATGGCTATTTTTACAATTAACTCATTTATTTATCAATTTATTCAACAAAATAGTTGTTAATTCACTTCACAAATGTTTCTCAAGCTTCTATTACATACTAAGTATTCTCCTAGTCATAAGGTATAGAGCAATGAAAAAATAGATCCTTGCTCTCACAGACTTTAACCATCTAATAAGTGGAGATAAACAATAAAAATTATTAAATTGATAAATATAGCATTTAGGTAGTAATAAATGCTGTGGAGAAAACTAAGGTGAGGATAAAACACTAGGAGTGCAAGAAGTAGGGTATTATAAAATATCTCAAAGTGCCCCACTCATTGCTTTGTGAATTCCACCATGATTCTTTTCTATTATTCAGGTTTAATAAAATTACATTCTCTTAAAAAGGAAGGAGCTCTAGGATAGCTTTTCTAATTCACAGCTCTAGAATAACTGTATTAGTATTTTTATAGTGTTCAAAATATATATACTTTTATTTTTGAAATCCACTTGCTTTTTTCTGTGCTCTCACTTTAATTGGATAAAATTTCTTTTCTATTTTCTTTTTCTTTTTTGCCCTATTGTGATTGCCCTTCTCAATTTATATTCTGCTCTCACTGTTTCCTCCTTAGTATGTACTTTTGTGCTGTGACTGTTTTTTCTATAAGTAAATTTTTCATTTAGTGCAGCTGGTAATCTTTGAGGTCCACTGGCTCTCATGATGAACAAGAATTCTTATATTTTCCTGAATATCCTTAAAGTAGTTGTCATCATACTTGCTGATATTGTAGAGATTTTGTTTATGTCACTTATTTTCCACAACCACTCACATTCTGTGATTTGGAAGTTAGGTTACTGCTCTATTTAATTGTAGATATTATCTGTAGGGTTTCGGTTTGATACTATGTTTTTCTACTTAAATAAGTTTGTAGGTGAGGAGGACACGTAGGAGCAGAAGAATTTCCAAAGAAATAACTATACAAATTAATAATTTAGCACAATAAAGGTCCATAGACATTAATAAAAGATAAAAGATGCCTGGGCATAAATAAAGAACTTTATTCCAACAAAAAATACTAGTAAGTGTATCAGCATAGTAATCAGCATAGTGATGCAGCTTACTCTAAGTCCAAAATTTCATAGGCAAATTTTAGGGCCAGAAAAAACCTGCTGATGAGTGGAGTACAGCACGAAAGAACTCTAATGTAGAAATCCTGCCAGTGTGATAGCAAGCAATAGCAAGTCTTTGTCAAATGGGAGATCAAGTAAATGCTGGACCATGTGATTCATTCCTGCAAATATTATCTCACTTCTCAGAATTGCCAGATTCATAGACTGTCCTATGTCCCAGGTGAAAAATGTTCAGGGCATTGCCACTTAGGCACACTCAGCAAGATATATAGAATTACAAAAGGCCCAAGGTTTACTGTCTTCCAATATTTGATTATCAAAATCTCCATCTATTTGTAATGATGGAGGATTCTGGAAGATTCAAATATTACATTGTCACCTTAATTTCGAAATGCAAACTTTAACCCAAAGATATTTGAAATATTGGTTGAATCAGTGGAATTGTTTCACAGTTGATGAATTTGAGAGGATGAGAACTATGTAGCTCTCTGATTTCCACACTGTGTTAGCTATTACCAAGTTTAGAATTAAAGTTTCACACTATTGTGTTAAGTTTTTTAATCTAGGGTTTCTAGATAGAGTTTTGCCCTTTCCAAACTACTGGCTTTTATCTTTTAAACTCCATTAATTGTATTTGGAAGTAGTGGGTAACATAATAAATATATGATAAACTGAATAAATGATTATGAATAAAATAGTCTAAGTTAACAGAAAGAATTTTTAAAGAACAAATTTTCCAAGAATTGACAAAGAAACATAGAGAGAAAAGCTGAGTAATTTTGGACAAATAGTTCATTAGTGTGAGGAGCCAAATAGGGAAACAAGATGGCCACAGCCCTCAGAGTTCCTGCTTCACTTCCTGAACATTAACTAGAAGCCCGCGCGCGCCAAGACATCTGCACCGCCTACCCCTCACATCACCTCCCCCCACTTGAACGCCCCTATCAGATCACGCTACGTTATACCACCCCTTCCCTCAACCAATCCCCTGCCTACAAGTATCTCTCTAACCCCCTCCCTCTCTGTATATATGTATCCCCATTTTGTAATAAAATTTGGAGGTTTGATCAGAACTTTGTCTTACCTCCGCTCTTCTTTCGCCCCCATTTTCTTTCAGGTTGGATCCTCCTCGTCCCCCCACGAATAACTAAGTCCTGCGGGTCGGGACACATTAGACTACTGCTAAAATAAAAGTGGTAAAATAAAGAGAAATTGTATCTCAATAAGTCACAAATATGATATCTCTCTTGTGTAGTTGTTGTTTTTGTTGCTGTTGTTATTTTCTATTCAACAAACTCTAGGCTTAGCACAAAACTGACTATCAGTCCAGGACCTACAGAAAGGACTGGTGGTAGTACACAGTGCAGCATAGTACAGAAGAGTGAACAACTAACAAATAAGTGATCAAAGAAGACTTTTCAAATGGGTTGACCTTGAGCTGTATCCTGAAGAAGAAATAGAAAAGGTTTCAACATAGATAATTCCAAACATAGTAAGTTTATATTAGAAATGATGTAGTATTAAATTAGAAATTTGGGGAAAAGTACCAAGATACAATAAACCTCAAATTACAAAGAACTATACAAGAAACAGATACAGATTATTAAAGATGTTTTAAATAAGAACAGCACAACAATTAATCACTCTAAAACCTGTATTCCCAAAGAGAATACAAAAGGCAAGTAAATGACTTCAGAAGTGATTTTGTGTAAAATATTCCTTTAGGAAAAAAAAGTTGTAAAGTATCTGTATTCTCTTTCTCATCCCCCAGATCTTCAAGCCCCCAGAAAAGGGGGTTGTGAGGACACTTATCCATTATAATGTTGGCAACTGGAGTAAGACCACTGTGTCCCTGTTTCAGAGAGCACAGTGAATTCATGTGTGAGGAATTCTTCTCTGAGACCTGTAAGGTAATCCAGAGTCTAAACTAAAGAGCTGAAAAGCGGTTCTGATGGCTGGAAACAGAGGGGCATCACAGCTACTTTAAAAAAAGCTGGAACTCAGAATTATGGAGGCAAAGTGCCTGTGAATGAGACACATGCGAACGTTAGATTTTGGTGGATCCTCTTTAGCAGGGTCACCTGAAGGAGTGATGAGAATGCAAACAGCAAAAGCTGGAGATGAATTTCTCCTGAAGTGATCAAATGGAATTAAATGAAACGTGCTGCACAAATCAAGTTGCTGTAAGAGAGCACTTCTGGGGCATGGACAATGTCTCTTTTAAACATAGGTCTGACTCACAGCATGTTCAACCACTTCACAATAGTAATCATTAATTTGGAACTTTCCTCCCTACCTTACTCATCTTTTCTCCTAGTCTCCAAATGCAGGTGATGACAACCTGAGTGTTAAAAAAGCAGCTTCTAGTAAACTGGAAAGGAGGCAATGAGTAAAGAAAAAAGAAGTCTTTTACCTCTTCTTTCCAAGAACATATCGTAGCTGGGAAGAAAGAAAAATTTACCATTAAATGAAATTTAAAATATTGACTGATATATTGAATTAGAAATATTTTATTTTTAAAATTTAGCATGATCATAGTACTTTCTATTAACTAGAACCATGTTTTTAAGAATTCCTGGGATTTCAGTAGCTTTCATTTAACAGCAGAAGAAAAAACTAGCTCAAATCAGAGGAATACAGGAGATAGTAAAAAAGAAAAATAGACTTTTTTGATTATATTTCATATGTCCATATTAAGCATATGGATATTTCAGTGTGGCTGGCGAGCAGAATAGAGTAGAAACATTTGTAATAAATTTAAACTCCATGAGGACAGAGTTTTTTGTCTACATGTTTTTGATATATTCCAATACCTAAAATGCTCAGCACATGAATATACTCAATAAAGGTTTGTCCAATGATGTAGTGAGTTTGGAACGTTAAGGCCAGATTAAGAAGGGATTTGAATATCAGGCTACCGTTATGCAAATATACAGCATATATACCACAATACTTCCTATGAGATAGCAGACTTGTCACTTTTCATTACAATAATAAAGATAAAGCCAGTAAAATGTCTTAATTATGGGAATGTGTTTGGGAGAGGCCTCCTAGTGCTTGATATTATAGGGACTCTTAAGAGTTTTGGAAGATTTCTCTCTCTCCACATTCATAGCTGGAAAGTAAAGGTTGATTTCTCAGTCTTTCACCACAAACCCTCTGCTCTTCCAGATTCCCAGTTTTTATTTCTCTTCTGCTATTCGCATTTTGTCAGGTATCCATAATTTCTTCTTTAGCTCTCATGATTTTTTGCCCCCCATTATTTTTGATCAAATAATTATCTTCATTTTATGAATGAAAGATGAATGTGAATGCATTCCTGTTTTGAATTTGTTATTTCAAAATTATGAATCCTTTTGTATTCTTGTCTATGACCTCTGTCTCTCCAGACCAACTCAACCTCTCTTGGGTTCAGAACAGAATGCTATCGGTCATGAAAACTCTTCAAGAACCCTGTGTTCAGAAGAAACTTGTATCAATATTACTGAAAATGTAATTTTTAAATGGTTATGAAATTTTATTAATATATTTATAGATCCAAATACATTGAGGCAATATTCTTTCTAAAATTGATTTGCTGAATAGGAGACAGTGATGTGTGATTTACCTTTCCTAGTTAGAGTATAGATTATAATATATAGTTCTTCAAATATAATACAAACGAAAATCATGTTTCATGAGGAAAACATTTTATACGGCTTCCATGTACCATTAAATTTAAAGTATTGAAGAGTCAAGGAATGAATAAACTGGTTCGCCTTAACTTATACTAAGTTAAATGCCAAAACTTAGGCATTTTATTTTCCTTTTTCATTCTTAGGAACTTCTATTTAATTAATATAGTTAATAATTTAATTTTTTCTAGCATTTTTGTCTGAATTTTATTTGGGATTCAAAATAGAGTTCATTCACTTATTCATAGATATTTTTGCAACAGTATATTCTGTTTCAGAAACCAGTAACATTTGATTTATATTCAAGTCCCCAAACTATGCAATTGGAAACTCCCATTTTTTAAAGAATTTTAGAATATTTTTAATTACACTTGACATACATCATTATATTAGTTTCAGGTTACTACATACTGATTAGACGTTAATATAATATATTAAATGATCACCACAATAAATCCAGTACCCCTCTGACACATACATAATTATTACAATATTATTGACTATATTCTCTTAGCTATAGTTTACATCCTCATGACTATTTTGTAACTACTAATTTGTACTTCTTGATTCCTTTCCTCCATTTACTCATCCTCCCAACACCTACTACCATCTGGCAACCATCAAAATATTTTTTTGTATCTATTAGTCTGTTTCTGTTCTGTTTGTTTATTATTACTTTTTAAGATTTAATATATAAGTAAAATCATATGGTATTTGTCTTTGTTTGAGCTATTTTACTGAGTATAATACCCACTATGTCCATCATTGTAGAAAACTCCTATTTCAATAGAGGCAAACTATGTCTTATTAAATATGGGAGAAGCACCACATAGAAGGAATGTGCATAGAATAAACCTTCAAAATTTTTATTTTCTCAGCTTCAGTGGGGTTTTCATTTCTGTTTGCTTGCCATTTTCTAAGTTACTGTGCATAAAAACTAAAACTTGTTAAATCAGATACATTATATAAATAGCAACATTTCCATAAATGAAAAACTGGAGCCATTATATAGATAAGTATAAAATTGTTTAACCATTAAAATATGAAGAAAAATTATCAGATTTTTCTCCTACATACATTAATCATTCATATTGTTATGAGTACAGTCATTGACCCTCCAAAGTCTATTTTTATTTAATTAAGATCAGGTCTTTACTACAAAGTAAGATAGCACTAATCTTTTTAATATTTTGTTAAATATTTAGTATAGCTGTTAGGTTCATTTATTCGTCATTTCATTTATTTTTTACCTCATAACAAATGGAAAGTGAACGCTCTTTTATCTCAGTGACATATTCTATTTGACCAGCTTTAACATCTGCTGACATTTTTGGTTTAATAAGCTAAAGAAATAAAAACAGCTTCCCATTAATGAGACAAAAAATAAATTTCACATTAAGCTTATATATTAGAAATAAAAATGGAAAAAAGAACCACACAGAAGTAATATAAATAAAATGAACCTTCATAGTTTCATTTTCTCACCTTCAGTGGGGTTTTCGATCCTGTTTCGCTTGGCATTCCCTAAGTGTTTCTCAGTTTCCACATCGTTTGAGTGATTTTCCTTTAATGTCAAGAAATAACGACACTTTGCTTTTTTGCTTGCACTATTACCTCTAATACGTCTTTCCTTCATTGTTTTGCAGATAAATTCCTATTTTACAAGGCTCAGTTTAAGTCATTTTATTTTTGAAACTTTCCTTAATCGTTCATATTTATGTATCGTGGAAAACAAATACATCTGGCCTGTGAGTTCTCAAAGGCAAGGATATAATATTATCCAATTTCATATTGCTCAGATTCCATCTCAGGAGCACAGGTACTATGTGGGTGATCTCAAAGGAGATGTAATTTGAGATGTATCTTGAGAGAGAGAAGAGTACAGGTAACAGTATGCAGATGGAGAAGATCTATTTCAGGGGAAAATAGTGAACTCTTCTTGTCTTGTACAAGAAACAAATTATCTGGTAAATTATGTTTGATGCTGAAGGGAAACAGAATTTGGCATCTCAAAATATGCCTTTTGGAGTAATGGTTATTTTAAGCCGATTAGATTTAAGAAAATAAAGATTCAGGAAAAATTTCTGAACTTCTCTCATAACTGCTTAAAAGAAGTTAAAGTATACCTGCTCCATGAAGAGTCCTATTATATAGATACCTATAGTTTCATAGGAACTAGTTATGAAAGACAGGGAGAAACCAGCAAGTGCCATTTGATCTAAGTCCTCTCTGTATCCCATTGTTAAAGACAGCCCAACAAACATTTGTTTACCAAACATTTGATTTTCCATCTTCATGTGAATTGCTGTCCTGCCCTTTGAAGTCCAAAACCACAACCCCCCCACTTCTTCTTAGCTCAAGATGTCATACATGCCTTAACTGCCTAATCTGTCTCACATTCTTATGCAACCTTTGTATTTACATGCATAATAAATTTGGTCATTTTTGTCCTGTTTATCTCTCATGTTAATTAGATTTTTAGTCCAGTCAGAAGTCCTTAGAAGGTTAAAGGAAAATTAATTTTTTCCACCTACAGTGCATGCTCTGATGTTTTCTATCAAGAAATGGGGTTATGATATCTATTGCACTATTAAACTTTACTTTTGACATTTATTATTTATATAAAAGAATCATATTGTCCTTACTCTTAGAGACTGTTATGATTGACTTTGGCTAAAATTTATGTAATTCTGACTTAGACTAATTGATAGAAACATAATTTTATACTTCTCAGTGATTATGAATTGCATTACACTTACAAAGACATATTATGAAATAAACATATGAAATGATAATAAAATGCTAGACATATAGCCAAATAACAGAACTACTGCCTTTTAAGATAGAATGGTAAATATATGTACAACACAGGATAGTGGGATTGTGCTGTTTTTCATCCTGAGATCAGATATTACTTATTATATTTCATTTCATCCCATAGATTGGTAACAGCTTTGTAGGTCCTCTTGTAATTATTATTACTCTTTGACTAATGCTAATGTTCTAATGTACAATTATGTAGAATCAAAAAAATTTATATGAGACATGAAGATTTGGTCTTTATTTCATTTCCTTATGCAGGATAGACATATATCTTATTTTTAGAAAAAATATCCTAACTTGTATTAATGGACCCAGTGAGAGATTTACAAGAACAAAGTAAATCAAGCAATTAGTATATGTTTTTGTGTGCATGTTTATACAACTATATAACCTTTCTTTCAGATTAATCCTTTTTAAGTTATTATTTTACTTACACAAATGTGCTCCATTTATTTTGAAATAAATGTAATATGAATCTGTTGTCTGTCACATGCCTCCTGAAACATTATTTTCATGTTTCAAGAATCATGTCAAAACTATGCGTTAAATGAATATATTGAGTATTTGATAAGCATAAGCATTTTTCTGAGTTACATAAGGGGTAAGTAAGAGGGTATTATTGTCTTCAAAGAGTTTATATTCTGATGGAGATGCTATGACTTGGAAGCATAAAAATAAGTAATAACACTAAAGAGGTATGTGGCTAATTGTTATCAGAGAAACATAGTCATGCATGGTTTGAGTGTAAAGAAAATAAATCCTGTAGTGAACTAAATAGCTTCTTGTCTGAGGAAGGAAGTGGAAAGTTTATTTGAAGCAAGAACCAAATTGTTTAATGTAGTCAATTCTGATTAGAGAAGGTGGAAGAAGAATGAGAAACAATAGAGGGAGAAAATTAGAAGACAAAGCTTGGGCAAAGGAAATTACAAGGTGAGTTCAGAGGACAGTGAGTAGCATAGCAGTACCAATGGATTCATGAAGAAGAGAAATAGAAAACAGATAAGTAAAAGAAACATCATAAAGCAGTGTTTCTCAAAATATGGTTTTTGAATTGCCTGATGTTAATCATTTAAGATGCTTGTTTAGAAATATTTGTTGTACTCCTTTTCCTTAAACCTACAGATTAAAATATCGGGAAATAGAAAAGGGAAATCTGAATATGCAGGATGATAACTATATGTTTTCAGTTTTAGTTTTTTTCACAATTATTTGAAATCCGAATGCAGAGAATATATGCTTACAGATTCTATTTAGGGAGAGAAATAACATGACAAAGGTTAGTTCACTGTGTAGGACAGCTTGGAAAGAGATAGATTAAATGTTAAAAGAAAAGTCTATGCCTGAACAAGTATTGGGCAAGCATCTTAGGATTTTCCAGAGTAACAAAACTACTAGGTCTGATACTTAATTGATAGATAGATAGAAGATTGATAGATAGATAGATAGATAGATAGATAGATACATAATAGGTAAATGGTCATACATAGACATAAATAAATTTATTTTTGAGGGATTGATTCATATGATTACGGAAACTTAAGAAGTACCAAGACCATGACTGGCTGTCTGCAAGTTGGAGGCCCAAGAAAGTTGGTGGTATAATTTCAGTCCAAGTCCAATGGCCTGAGAACCAGGAAAGTGAATGGAAATGGCATAAGCCCTAGTCTGTGTGAAGACTCAAGAACCAGGAATACCAATGTCAGAGGGCAGAAGAAGAGGCATGGTCAAGCTCAAGCAGAGAGCATATTTGTTGTTGTTCCACCTTTTTGTTATTACTCTTCAAGCCCTCAACAAATTTGGATGATGCCCACTCACATTGGTGAGGGTGACCTTCTCTACTCAGTCTACTGATTTAAATCCCATATACCCTCACAAATGAACTCAGAAATATTTCACCAGCTATCTGGGTTTCCCTTAGTTCAGTCAAGTTAAAACATAAAATTAATCATTACAACCAGTGAGATGGGGAAAAAAGAGGACATACACAAAAGAAAAGTTGATAGGACTTGATGACTGTCAATGAAGAGAAAGAAAAAAAACAAAGATAATTTTACACTTTTGATCCTAGGTGACATAAATTAAATCAAGAAAATAGTTGGAAATAAACTTAAAATTCAAAAGAGGTTTGAGACTGCAGGTATAGACTTTGGAAGAAATCATTTAGAATGATTACTTAAGCCAAGGAATTGTTATGCAAAAGATCACTACTATCACTTGGTATGCATAAAATAAAATTGAATTTGGGAAATTAGGCAGAAAGTCATCAAAGTAAAGACAGCATCTCTCTAGTTTCCCCAACCCATAGAGAGAAGAAACTAATTGGTACATATTCGATCACAGCATGAGAAGAGCTAAAAACAACATACTTACAATACTACTACTCTATGTATTGAAAGAGAATTTGGATGTGAGGTAAGGAAAATGAATTGACCATGTAACTGTGGAAGCTTCTTGGTCAAGGTAACACATCCTAAAGCAGGGCAGCTGATAAAGCTAAGCAGCTTGTAACAGGAAGAGGCAGTTTAGCTCCATTGAGCCAATCTTGATACAATGATCTACTTACATGTTTATCTGTCAAAAGAGAAGAATGAATGAGCCTCTAGGGCCATCTAGCCCTGTCTCTCTGAGAGACTGGCAGGAGAAAGGAGACAAAGATTTCCCTTCCCCTGATTTGGGGGAAGCCCTCTATTTAGTGAATGAGAGAAAAAAATAGCCATTGAAGAGGCCATGGAAAAGAATAGTTAGCTGCATGAATTAAAGGCCTGTTAGCCAAAGGAGTGGAGAAATTTCAAGAGAAGTAGAGAATAGTGAAAACATCAAACATTACTGATGTTCTAGAAAACATATGACTAAAAAAATATGTTTAATGACAGTTTGACCACACAATAACTACATTTAATGTCAAATAGTGACAACTTTTCTGTGGAGGAATCAGGGAAATGACAGTAAGTACAGGATTTCTTGGGTTTACCCACATAAGATATATTTAACTAGTGTATTCTTAAATATTTCTTGATTTTTTAATTTTTATATTTTGAGGCCTGCATTTCAGTTTAATTTACATAGTATATGAATCCAAAAGCACAAACTGAGTATTTTGTGTTTCAGAAATATAAAACATAAATTTCATTTGTCATTCTTTTAAATCATTATTCAAAACACAAGTCTTCTTCCAAAGCTAATTCATTTTTTATCCCCAGGAGCTTTTATAAGTTCAATTAATCAACCTTGTGCCTGTTTTGCTCCCTCTTGATATCTTGTACTGAATTAGACCCCTATGTAATATCTTGAAAATAATTGCAGACAACAATTTATGGGAAATCATTATTTTAATGCTGTTACTTTCATTTTTCAAAGTCTATTCTCAGTCATTAATTTACAGCCTATGCTTTCTATCAAGATTCCATAATAGAGATTGCTATGCTCATATTTTATTAAAATGCACAAGGCAGTTGGATACTCTAGCCAGTTCAGCATCTCAACTTAACTAATGGAAGATTCCCATTTAATGATATTCCATAAAATTTAAGATATACATGAGATGAAAGACTAGAGATAAAGAGAAATTTTATGAAATATATTTACTAAAAAATGTTCTAACTCAAATGAGTTTCCAGTGGCAAAATTCAAATTGAAGGTTACTTTCATAGAATAGTAGAGAAAAGGCAAATACCTAAAAATTTAATGTAATAAATTGTTTAAGTTTCCTGACTTTGGTAACAGACAGGCCTGGGTTTCATACTCATCTTTGACATTTCCTAACCTCTCTAAGCATTAGAATCTTTGACATTCTATATCTGGATAAATATTATGACACCTCTTCAGGTGTTTGAAAATTTCAAGCAAAATGATATCTGCAATGTAGTTAACTTATTAGAATGACACCCAAATTGATTAATTATAATTATTATTACAATTATATTTATTCTTATTATTAGTTATGACATGTTGGAATGACATTTAAAAATATAGAGCAATCACATGCAAAAAGTGCTTCATTTATTTCTCTTAATTATTGTCTATAGGATTCCATGTATTTTTCTCTAAGTTTCTTGCATAACCAATGGTTTAGTTTGGGACACATTAGTAAAGTAGTCATACATTTTAGAGTTTTTAACTGTGAATACTCTGACCTTATTGATGATCAGACAATGCATGAACAAAAACACAGACAATATTTCCCACAAAATTAATGTTTATAATAATGTAGTCATCTATTTTGAAAATAAGAAAATGTGAAAAATATAATACTTGATTAAGTTTTGATCACTAAGTAAAAAAAAAAATGCATTTTATAATGTCTTTGGTACTCGAGGGGGGAAAAATGCAAACTCTTTCTGTAGGTGGGAAGATAGGCCCCTGTTCTCTGACATGGACTAAATTGGTCATTACCAACTCTACTTGGAATGGTTATTTTGTTGGAAGCATACTAAAAAGAACTTATCAAAAGAATATTTGCTGGCTTGCACAAAGGAGAAGTTGAATGGTGTCTAAAGAAGAACAAATAAAACCAGATAAATTTTAGCAATCTTAGTCGGAAACTCAGAATGCTGCTTTTGGTGAAGGGGGACAGACAGTACCATCAAGACACCTGGGGTCATGTTCTTAAAGCACAGAGGTCAAGTGTCTGAGGGGGAGCATGTGAGTAGCCTGGATTAAGTTATACATGTCCCCTTGGCCAAGGGAGGAGTGCAGAACACTGTGAATGACAGTTAGGCTAAGAGCATAAAGCTTATTGAGAAAAAAAATGGAAGAAAATATGGAATTCAGTGTCCAAAATAAGGGAGGAAGGAATATTTGGCAGATAAACCACAAAATTCTGCTTTACCCTTTCAAAAACCAATAGACGCCAAGTGTGATTGACTGCAATATTTAAGTGGGATGTGTGGGGACAGATAATTGAAAAAAGTGAAACGTGGTTGACTGAAATATTTAGGTGAGCAATGTGGGGACAGGTGTAGAGGAGCGGCTTATTATTTAAAAGTAATATTGCTAGATTTCACTTTCTATCATAATGAAAATATTAGTTTTATTTTTACTATGACTGATGCTTGGAAATTTAAATAGCTGATTTACTACAGCTTTGCAAAACTTACAAATTTATGGTGCTTCAAGAACATTATTTTCCTCTTAGAAATTTTGGAAAGATAAAAATAATGCTTGAATTTAATGAGTTCATTAAATACTTTCTAAGGACTAATTTTTACATGTTCATTGCTATAGTAATTGTAGTTAAATTGCTTCACTTTGTATTACATCTAAAATTTCTGCAAAAATCTAATTATTAAATATGTTGCATACCAGATGACTAATGAATGAAGTAAAGCTATATAGGTAAAGAATAGTTTAGTTATGTTTTGCAAGGTTACTTCTCTCTGTAGACATTGCTTCCTTGTTAAATCTTCACAAGTAAATCATATATGCCTGAGGAAATATCTTCTGACAGACAAACAAGTAAGCAACTTCTTTTTATTTAGAGGGGAAATAATGAATGCTAAACTACCATCAACTAGGGCTTGTTGATGCAAAAATAGTAAAGATTCTCATAGTGTCTGCCCAGACTCTTTAGACACAAGAGATGATTTATAGCAAAAGGCATAGAAAAGAACCAATGGTGTTTCATTTTATATATTATGCTTTATAACTTCTGTTTTCTTTTTTCCCTCTAGTCTTTCAATATATTCAACATTAAATTTTCTTAATTATGAAAGTACTATCATTACATAAAATTAAAGAAAAACTATAAAGAAGAAAATAATGTATAATCCTGTACCTTTGAATGCTTTTAACATTTGCATATTTTAAGTCCCCCCCTTTAGGCTTATACACACACACACAGACACACAGACACACAGACACACACACACACACACACACACACACACTCACATACACACGCTCCCACAAATATATAATTTTGATCACATATTTTTGGTTTTAAACTTTTGGGTTTTTTCTTTTTAGTTTGTATTATATCAAAAATACTTTACATCATATGATATATTTCAAAAACTTCATTTTAATGACTGTTTAATGCTCTGCCATGTGGAGTATTGTAATTTACGTTTCCCATATTCCTGAATATCTAGTTTGTTACACAAGTGGCATTTGAAAGAAGCAATTCTTAAAGTGATCCGTGGAGTGCATGACTGCTCTAAAATAAAAAGTCTTTACTCATATGCCTACTAGTCCTTTTTATGGAGATATGGTCCATAATTTTCATAAAAATATTCAAATTTATACTTATACCTAATGAGGATGAATCAATTCATCTACTAACTCATATCTTATAGATTAAATGTTTTTTTACTCTTCCAAAGGATTTAATATAATGATCAAAAAAGTTTACTAGTATCCTAATATATACTATATAGAAAAAAAAAAACACTCCACATGTGTTTCTCCTTTACTCTCACACTACTATCATACTTAAAACACTTCAGACATCAGATATATGGATTTGCGACTCATCAGGTAATTCTCAGCAATACCAGCTAGGTGTCTTACAATTTAATTTAATTCTAATAGTAACTGGAGTTAGTGCAGACCCCACATGGTAAGACAAAAGACTGCCTCCTAAGTCAGATGCCAATCAAAAAGACTAGGTCCTCAGGATACCCACAACTTTGTCTGTCTAAAAAGTTCCCACAATGCCCCTTCTTGAATTCAGTCAGTTTTTAGAATAGCCCATAAAATTCAGAAAAACACTTACTTACATTTACCAGTTTATTATGCACTAATGAATGTGATAAAGGATACAGATAAACAGTCAGATGAAGAGATACATAGGGTAAGACTGGGAAGCATTCTAATTCAAGAGTTTCTGTTTCTGTAATGTTCACCAACCTGGAAGCTCTCCAAATTTCATATTTTAGAGATTATAATGGAGGCTTCATCACATAGGCATGATGGATTAAAAACTCCATTTTCCACTATTTTCTCTCTCCAGACTGGGATATAGAAATTAAGATTTAAAGCTTCTAAATCATGACTTGTTCTTTCTGCAACCATCACCATCATGAAGCCCACCAAGGTCACATCATTAGAACCAAAGATATTCCTATCATCCAGGAAATTCCTTGGAATTTAGGAGCTCAGTATCAGATGTTCCTATCACTCAAGAAATTGGAAAGGTTTTAGGAGCTATATATTAGAAACTGGGGTCACAGCCTAAATGTCAGAACAAAATGTTCTTCTGTCACCCCTAATTACAAGGTGTTTTAGGAACTCTGTGTCAGAAATTAGGACACTAATCCTTCTGGACCAGGGCTTCTCCCTTATGATCTCACTTAATCTTGATTACTTTATAGTCTCAAGAAAGAAGGCCATTATATTTCTTTTTGATTGTGTGTGTGTGTGTGTGTGTGTGTGTGTGTGTGTGTGTGAGTGTGTGTAGAGGTATGTATGACAATTCAAGACTGCCTAAGGATATTAGGTATTATGGTCAAAGTATTTTTTCAAGGGCTTAGTAAAATGCATATTCAAGATCCAATCTTTTATTGTTGCTATTGGCTTTTATTTTTTGTTTGTTTGTTTATATATTTTACCAGATTTACCAATCATTGCTTCTATGCAAACAAAACAGCTTTGGGCTAACTATATGTCAGAAATACACAATTTATTTAATGGTTTATTCGAACATTTTTTTGTCTCAGCTACGATTCTGCACTTTAATATAAAATGATTCTTAATAGGCTTGTAAAGTCAGAATATCTTTCATCAAATAGTTTATAGTGTGTATCTGTTTTTTCTCAAAGACCGTTGACTTTTCAAAATGACTTTTCTGTAAATTTGTAGTCTTGCCATGTAAACAAAAGAATGGATATTTAATAAGAAATTTTTGCCATTTTTTCCAATACTGTTTATTACTATTGAATTTCTATTTACAATAAAAATATATGTATTTTCTACTATATTATTTGATATTCCCTATAAAATACCTCATATGAAAAATTTTTTTATAACTCAGTACTAAGATTTCTTAAAATTTTTAAATTTTAATAGCATTGATATTCTTCCTCTTTCTGATAATGATGATGATGATGATGATATTACTGATAGTTTCTCTCTACCCTGAGAGTCAGTAAATTCTGTGTCATATCTGAAAGAGTGAAGCTACCATTTATTTAATGCCTTACATGTATTTGCTCGTTTAAACTAGATTATTGATGAGAAACTTTAGCTCAGAATGGTTAAATGACCTATGTAAGTTCACACAGTATATGAGAAATTACTGGTATGTGATCTAGGCTTTAGCTCAATAGTTTTTGCTTAACTTTTTGTTGCCTGTGAGACCATACAGTATTCACTTTTTGTTCTCTGTCTTATTTCTCTTAGCACAGTGCCCTCCAGGTTTATTCATGTTGCCCTTTTTGTCCTTCATTTTCTAGATTAGGTACTGTATCATTAAGACATCCTTTTGTTTTGTAACCAAATCTGACACCCAACAAGTAAAAGACATTTCTTAAAGTAGATAAACATAAATTCAAGTTCAATAAAAGGATATTCTTTTCCACACATTTCAGCAACAGAGATTAATGATTCAATTCTAATAAAATTCAATTTACAAATTAAATATTTAGTCAAATATATTTCAAATCAAGAGGCAAAACTAACACATAATCCATATTGAAAAGAAGTTAAAGACATGAAGAGCAACTAATTTTTAAAAACTGAGATAAGCACATAATTTAAATATATACATATTTATTCCTGTTTTATTATGCATATAAAGTTAAAGATGCCCAAAACTGGCAGATTAAAATTTTTTTTAATTTAGATAGATATTTAAGTACTTATTATAATAGTCTTTCCATAATTTACTTGTTTTCATAATTTATGGCATGGAAATTTTATCATAATTTTTATTCCATGGTTTAGTTAAAGCTAAATTAAATAGGATTAAATTCTATATTATTTACATAACAGTTATGAACTCAAAAAATAATTGATATGGAAGCATGATATCTTATATTGTAATAATGTTGTTTGTTAGATAAATATATGATTAAAAAGCTTGAAAAACTTCAATTGTTAAGATGAATAAATTATTTTATAGTTTTATATACATATATATATCTATATCTATATCTATATCTATATATATATATATACACACATTACATGCACTCCAGAGAAAGTATGTATATATATGTGTATATATATTTGTGTGTGTGTGTGTGTGTATAATATCTCTATTGTTCATGGTAGCCAAAACATGAAATACCTAAAATACCCTTCGATAGATAATTGGCTAAAGAAAATGTGGTACATATATATATACAATGAAATATTACTCAGCCATAAAAAATGTGAAATACTGCCATTTGTGAAAACATGGATGGATCTTGAGATAAAAATGCCATGCAAAATAAGCCAAACAGAAAAAGTTGGGTACCATATTATTTCACTCTTGGAGGATGTAAAACCGAAAGCAGAAAACAAACAAGACAAACAAACAAAAACTGATAGACACAGACAACATTTTGGTGGTTACTAGAGGGAAATGGGCATAGAAAGAGAGGGTAAAAGGGCTCAAATATATAGCAGAGAAGATTTGACATTGGGTGGTAAACATACAATGAAATATACAAATATTGGATTATCTAATTGTACACTTGAAATCTATATAATCTTATTAACCAATGTAACCCCAATAAATTTAATTTAAAAAAGAATAAAATATATATGTATAGGTTGCTTATGGCAGTTTCAATTACTTCATAAGGTGTTTATACATTTGTGTCACTTTTGTGTACTTGGTAATGTATGTGAAGTATTTGTAAACATGAAAAGTTGAGTTGTATCATTAAAATTATTAGAATACAATACTGTACTGCCTTTTAAATTAAGTAAAATGGATTACCAGGACATCATAATTAAAAGCAATAACAACAACTTAACATTATTGTGCCAGAAGCATCATTATCAGTGTCCTCAGTTTATTTTGTGGTATTAGACATGACATTTAGGAATGACTTCTTTTTTTATTTAAGCAATTTCCATTGTTTCAGAAAAATAAAGTACAATAAGCATTCCCTGCAGTACATTTTTTAGAATAAATAACCATCAATAAAAAATTTATTATATCATATCCTCTACATCATACAGCAAAAGTATATATTGAGATTCAGGGTGGAAATGATCATCCTCTAAAGTTCAGAAAGAATTCTACACTGGAGATGTATTGAAGATGCAAGAATGTTTGCTTCTGTGCTAAGAATTAAGGTATGAGCCAGCAATTTAAGATAGAAAACTACAGTAAAAGTGAAGTGCTTAAATTTTGCAGATAAACTATAACCATGTTGTTTGATTTAACTGAGTACTTGATCATGCTTAAACCAAATCTTAAACTTGGAGATATATGGTTTAATGAGCCAAATGAAATACAGGTTAATTATGAGGTAAATACTAAGCAAATTTTGGGATTTTACTTTTACTACAAAAATAAGATCAAATTATTTGTGATGTGTTATACTGAAAGAGATATTTAAAATCTATGTTTTTCTCATAGATTCATATGCTTCTGAAAGATTTTATTCATGGTAACTACAAATATTCTCATGATGGAGTTTCTAGTGGCAAATGTAAAGTTGCCATTTCTAATAGGAGAAATAATGTAACAAATTCTGAAATTACTTTTTCTGTTATAATTTTTAAATTTAAAAATGCTAGCTGTATGAATGTAAAAGAACATTAAATTTTAGTATTTTACTAAAATTTTAGAAACTTAGGTATGTCAGAAA
Source organism: Macroglossus sobrinus (assembly GCA_004027375.1). Classification (NCBI taxonomy): domain Eukaryota; kingdom Metazoa; phylum Chordata; class Mammalia; order Chiroptera; family Pteropodidae; genus Macroglossus; species Macroglossus sobrinus. Next base: position 109,154 of record PVKZ01003456.1, read on the forward strand.
ATTTTCTAACCAACAGATAAAAATAAAATACCCAGTCCAAGGCTAAAGTTGCTAATTTTCAATTTTTTCCAAATTAGTTATTATCAACTAAGTTTAGGAATTTTTAATGATTAAAGTTACATAAATTTGCAATGGTTTTATTGCTAAGAAATTACTTTTTGAATATTACTTGCATTTGGGGTAAAAGTTTAAAAATTAGAGCATTTTAGATTCTCAATTATAGTTATTTTCTGAAAGTATTTCAATATTTTTTTTAAATTGCTATTAACATACATGCAGAAAACCTAACTTTCCCTGAGTAAAACCAGCTATTGATTGCCTATAGTTTTGTACATGAACATTTGCCTGTCTTTCCCTATTACCAGAGCTCTTCTTACATATAGTGTTATCACCTGAAACATCCTAAGAGAGAGAAAGACCAACCAAGCAGATAAAGCTGCAAAATAGCTTCTTGTTGTGCCAAACACTGACTTCTGATCTGAATCATCAGTTATAACTAAAAGTGGTCCTGGTATTTAAATCAATCAATCAATCAATCAATCGTTTATTTATTTATTTATTTATCTATTTATTTATTTATTTATCACATTACGATTTATAAGTAACAATCCTTTGGAGCTGATTTTTATCTCATTTTATATTTTAGTAAGTGATGAGGCCAGGATTTACAACCATGCACCCTGACCTGGAGACTATGCCTCCCAGGTGGAAGAACACTGGGCTGGGAGTCAAATCATTTGGATTCAGGCCCAGATCTGCTCTTAACTCTCTATAGGATGCTATATTTTATTACTCTGGCCCAGAGTTGCCTTCTGTTATGCAAATATTGCTTTAGAATTATGAGTCCTTGATCATCTTTAACCATTTCTTATAGTGTGTATGTTATTTACCTTTGAAAAATAATGGCATCGGGGGAAAAATGTCAAGTGCATTAAAAATACTATTGTATTTGAGAGTTACATTTTAAAATGCAAATAGTCTAGATTACTTAATTTTGAAATTCAAAGCATCATTTATGTATCACAGATTTTGTGGTCTATGTCACTTGAAGCTAGTGTAATATTTTGTGACAATTATCTTCCTAGTTACTGTATATAATAGAGATATAAACATGAACCAGTCTAAATTAAAGTCTCAAAAAATATTACTTTTGATCCTCCTTTGCCAACTATGGAACACCCAGCTTTATACAAACACTTCTTGTTTCAAAAGAGTAATATCACTTAGGACATCTTCCTAACCATGTTTTTCTTCATGATTGCTATGTCATCTGACCTCGTACAGTTTGTACCTTGAACAAAGTGAATATACATAGGTGCCTGAGGGTTCATTGCCTTCTTGGCTATGACCCTGTAACTGAACTATCATGTGTCTGATTTGACACTTAACTACATTATACTATTGTCATATATCTATGTGCCAATTTTTTCTACTAGAATTAAAATTTCATCTAAGCAGGTTATCTTATAAACTGAACATCTCAAGTAGATATTCATTTAAAATTTTATATGTTCATTTATTTTTACATATAGCCATGTCTTTTAACCTGTTAAATCAAGACTTTCCATGCAATACTTGAATTAATTATTCATTTTCAGATAAGTCAGATACTCTTTCAATTACTTTCCTGGGTCTTACTACATTAAGAGTAACATGAAACCAGTAAGCCTGGATCAAGATTATGTATATAACAAGAATAGAATTTACTTTGGTTAGTTCATAAGTCAATGTAGATCTGAAAACTTCAAAGAGAGTTTAAATGTTTTTTTCTCAAAAACAGGCAAAGAAATGTCTTGTTTCACTAAAATACATTCTAATAAATAGGAATAATAAAATTCAAAGGATTAAGTAGGTCCTGAATCTTGATGTTGTAACTACATGAGTTTTTGTAAATTTATAGCAACTTTTGTATTTGTTTCATTTTACTTTTTCCCAGGATTTTTGTTGTAGATGATCATGGCCTTTTATGATCCCAGTAACATATAAAAAGGTAAAGTCAATGAAGTTTATAGTAATTTGAAATACTCTATTCCACCAGGACCCAACAGATCCCAAGATACACTACAAGCTTAAGATCAAAATCCCCAGAGCATGTAAAGAACTCTAACACACTGATGAGTAAAGAAAAAATGTCCCAAGGGAAAAAAAAAAAAACAGGAATAAGGTTAAAATAGGTACTGTTAAAGAAAAACTTGGCAAAAAGAAAAAATACATATATGTATATATATATTTATGTATATATCTGTGTGTGTGTGTATATATGTGTGTGTGTATATACACACACACATATATATACATACACACAGAGAGAGAGAAGCATTCAAGTTTATTAACTACTAGGGAATTGTAAAATAAACCACAAGAAACCACCATATATTCATCAGAAGGGCTAAAATAAAAAAGACCAGCAAATTGCTCTACCATATGATCCAGCAAGTCTTCTCCTGAGTATTTACCTCAAAAACTTGAAAATTCATATTCAAAAAGATATTTGCACACCAATGCTCATAGCAGCATTATTCACAGAGGCCAAGATGTGGAAGCAACTGAAGTGTCCTATGATAGGTGATTAGATAAATACAATGGACTATTACTCAGCCATAAGAAGAGATGAAATACTGCCATTTGTGACAACATAAATGAACCTCATGTTAATCATGCTAAGCGAAATAAGCCAAAGAGAAAAAGTTGAAAATCACATGATATCACTGAAAGCAACAAATGAACAGGATAAACAAACATGGACATGAATAATAAACTAGTGGTTTCCAGAGTGTAGGGAGGATGGGGGAGGTGGGTGGAAGATATGGTAAAAGAGGTCAAATACGTGATGACAGAGGAAATCTAACTATTGGAGGTGAACACAATCTAAATATATAAACTGTACTGTTAAAATATACAGCTGAAACTTATTAAATTTTGTTAACCATGTCACCATAAAATAAATTAATTAATAAATTAATATAAAAAAATAAACAAAACCAAATTCAAAACAATTGAAGTTCTCAGAGATTGCTGATGAGATGTATATTAGTACCACATTTTGGCAGTTTGGCATCATCTGTTAAGTGTGAACATATGTATATCCCCTTACTCAGAATTTCTACTCCTAAGTATTTACCCAACAGAAATGCACTCATGTGCTGCTAAAAGATATGTACAAAAATCCACTCTTTGTAGTGTAGACATGTACACTATTTGTAATATCAAAAAGTTAAAACAACCTAAATGTCAATCAATAATACATTAACCATAGTATATTTGTGCAATGGAATTCTATGGAGCAATGAAAATGAATATGACTACAGGAAATGATTTGAATGAATCTTACAAATACACTGTGAGCAAATTTATTCTGGAAAAAGAAATCCAAATTTCCTTAGTCAATTTATGTAAAATACTAATAAAGAAAAAACTAATCCAATCAGAATAGCTGTTACTTTGAGTGGGAGACCGATAGTGTTCTATTCTTTGATATAGATGCTAGTTAATTCCAGCGATATAATTTGGAAAATAAAATTATCAAAATGTTTATAAAACTCTAAATCTACAGAAATAAAAGGAAAGTTATTCAACTTTCTGGTGATTTTAAGCTTTTCATGGAATATATAATAAAATAATTTTGACAAAATGGAGAATTTCATATTGTTTTGTTAGTTTTTTGTTTAGTTAATATTAAGGAATTATCTGCTTTTAATGCTTGGTGAAACAATGCTACATTGTTTTATGATTTCTAGCAAGGAAACATGATTTAAAAGATGGAGCACTGTGTTGCTGGTAGCGGTGACCGACAGATGACAGCAATCAAGTATTGTATGTTAGATCTTTTAGATGGAATTGACAGAGGAAATGCAAGTCAGGATGAAAAAGCTCTTGGGTTTATCTGTTTCTAGGTTTCAGAATCCAGAATTTGAAGCCAGAGAGTGGGTTTATGATCTGAAAATTAAGTGATCATGTTCACAGGTCAGAAACAGATTTATGAGACTTGCAGGACACATGAGTACAGGCAGCGGCTTTTCTGATGTTTTACACTATAGAGCACTCCACTCATGAGGAATCTAAGCTGAGTAGGAAGAATAAGTGAAAGGAGACATGACTGAAGTCTTAGAAGAAGGACTTAGGCACTCAGCAAAGAACAGGCATCACAGGAAAAGAACAGTGTGCTTTTCAGATACAGAAAACCCTGGCAGTGAGCTAGAGCTCACTCACTGCAGGAGTAAGCAACAGCTGAGCAGGGCAAAGCCAGCTGATTCTGAGGCAACCACTTTTGAGGAAGAGAGATCCTTGTGGCTTTAATATTTTAGAAAATTTGAAATAAAATTAAACCGTGAGATGAGGCTGAGTCCAAAGATGCAGTCAATCAGTCAATCAATCAATCAATCAGTGATTAAAAAGGAACATCTCGAGGCAGGAAATGAATGGTAACTCCTGCTTCTGTCAATTACTAAGGGAACTAGGGAACTTTTCATTTAAAACAATATCGATTAAAATTTAATGAAAAGTGATAAATATGCTAAATCCCAAGTTCATGAAGAATAAATTTAATGAATACAAAATATAAAAGCCATCAAAAAAAAGTTTTACTATTTAAATCTATATATTTCTCCTTTCCGTAATAATGAAGGCAAACCTACATTTTTGTCTTTTAATCACTAATGGGTTGGATAACCTTGGACAAGTTTCTTAAATCTCTAGGCATCAGGTCTGCCACTGATGACAATACTAACAAAATTCTTATGAAGATAAATAAAAAGGTGCGTATGAAGCACTGAGTACAGTTCCTGGCTCCCTGAAATCTCTCAGTAAATGTTCACATTTTTTGTTAGCTTTTTTATTGGAATAGTTCTTTTTCTTTTTTACCTATAAGATAATAGTAATCTCAGACTCAAAATGTTCTAATTCAGCATGTACAGTGCATATGTTATTAAAAACACCATTCTATTGAACACGCAGATATTTTATCATTACCCTTGAAACCAAATAGTGGGCTTATCTTTCTAGAACTCACATTTAGCATCAACATAGAATATTAATTTTTCCTCTGATTTTAATGGCAGAATGAGGAATATTTATAAAAGCTGACAGTTAATGTGAGAAGTTTCTCCGTTATGTAATGACTGCAAATTCTATCTTTGAAATAGTATTTTTACAATATAACCACTTCAACTTCCATATTTTCAATGACATAGTTCTCTTATATCAAAAAATCAGATTAATTGGTATTTTTGAGACATATTTATATGTTTAAAATAAATGACATATTCTTAACACTGTATTTTGAGTATTTTGTACATTTTTTTTGTAAATAATTATCAATAACTTGGTATTTCCCTTTCAGAAAGCGGTAACAAATAAAAAAATAATAATCTCTGCATACACAGGTATGAGGTTCTGAGAAACCCTAACAGCACAGCTCAGAGACATTACAGCCTTCAGATAGAACCAGCATCAATTTACCAGAGAACAGTTTTAAAGAATATTTTTTAAAAGTGCAAACTGGGGTTTTTGCTACATTATAGCAAATTATATAATTAAATGAGGCTATCTTCTAGGAATTAACATGTCTGAGAAGTGGGGAAAAGTCTTGAAGTTCTCTTAAATAAAATTTGAAAATAAACAATAAGTCAGTAAAGTTACTTTTTTATTTTTGCTTTATGTAAGTTTCATTTTCTCTATTTTAGCTGCTCAACCATTCACTCAACAAATAGTTTTTTATTATTTTATTTTATTATTTTATTAGTTTCAAGTATACAGTACATTGGTTAGACATATATATAGTTTATAAAACAATCCCCCTAATTGCTCCTTCTCTCCTCTGGTTTTCCACCTAGCCAACATAGCCATGCTAACGAAATTCCCTGTGCCATGCTCCCCACCCCCGTGACCATCTATCAACTACTAATTTGTACTTCTTTAACCCTTCACCCCATTATCCTAGCCCCCCTACCTCCCATTCCATCAGTCTATCACCAGACAGTCCTCTATATTTGTCAGTTTTTGATTAGTTTGTTCTTTTTGTTTCATAGATTCTGCATAAAAGTGAAATCATATGGTAATTATTTTCTCTGTATGACTTATTTCACTTGGCCTAATAACCTTTAGGTCCATCCATGTCATTGCAAATGGTAGGATCATTTTTTTAATGGCTGAGTAATATTCTATTGTATATGTGAACCATAACTTCTTTACCCAATGGTCTGTTGATGGGCATTTAGGTTGCTTCCATATCTTGGCTATTGTGAATTGTAACACCATGAATATTGGGGTGCATAGATCTTTCCAAATTATTGTTTTGGTTTTCTTTGGATAAATACCCAGAAGTAAAATGCTGGGTCAAAAGCTACATCCATTTAGAAACCTCTAGACATTTTTCATAGCTGCTTAAACAATTTTAATGCTACCAAGTAAACTTTCACAATAGAGCTGAGAGGAGTCCCCTCACTTTTTATGTCCTTCCTTCAGACCAGGCCCAGCCCAATGTTTACAAGCCTCTCTGGGGAAAAGATATATAAAACTCTCACACTCATCTGGACATTCAGGCATGCAAAGAACACTTTATGCTCACATGCTGGTTTGCACTCACACTTTAGCAAGGACACCAAACACCTACATCTTTAAACACCTGAAAACAACCGGACTCTCAAGAAATTTCACACAGGCACACACATGCAGACATTCACGCATTTCCACCTGCCTGGATATTCATATGCCTTCATCTCTCTTACTCAAATTCTTATACAAACATACACACACACACACACACACACACACACACACACACACACACACACGAGTGGTACCTCACTTACCTAGCATGGGGCTTATTTGAACTCCTTCAATAGCACACTCTGATGTGGCCTTCCACTACTGAGTTGCACCACCTCTTCCCCTGCCTAAGCCCCAGGCAGAAAAGAGGAAAAGGTGCACACTCTGCACTGGCCATAGAGTTTCTGGAGTCGACATGAGAGCCAATGCTCAGGCCTTCTGCCTCGCCTCCTGCCTGAGGACCGGCTGTTAGCTGCAGGCCTACTGCAAAGCCGGCCTCACCTGCCTTGCATCTAATTCTTTCTCCATTCAAGACATGACTGCACCTTCAATCTGTTTGCCTGAATGCCACAGGCTGACTCCTTCAGCCCAGTGGCTGGTGCAGCCACAAATCCTTAGTCTAAAGATGAGTGGTCGCTGAACAGCCCTGGGAATTTGAGAGATGTGTTTTCCTAGAACTCCAGCCTCTGCTCTTTACCAGCTGAACACCTCACATAAACATGCTGTGACCCTGGCCCTTTTGATCTGTACCCCATCCAGTGAAGGGAAGGGAATTATGTCTCTGAAAAAAACAGAGCCTTTCTGCTTTCACTACTATGTAGAACTGGAGTATAGGGCAGAACGGAAAGAAGAAAAATGAACAAAAGTGAATTGTGAGGCTGAGACAACATACCAGAGCCTATCAGAGCTTCAGGGAGGCAGGAGCACAATGACATTTGTAAAGAGAGTTCGCGCCAGAGTGATAGTCAACCACTGGGCCACTGGTGCTGAGCTCCTGACAGACTAAACAAATGATAGCTAATGAGTTAGCACACCTGAAATTTTTCTAAAGTTCTGAAGCTCATTTTTTGGCTAGATTTCCTTTGGTCAAAATGACAGACCACAGAGGGGATTAGGGAGCCAACTCCGAGAAAGTCTCTCTGGTGCCAACAGAACTGTGGATCAACTGGATTGCTATGTGGACTTGATGGGATGGTTTTCAGAGTCACAGAGATGGTAGCACAGGGCATTGGTGTGAAGTGAAAGGAAGCTGACCAAGTGCAGGACTGTCTCATGAGAACATGTCCAACATGTGAATCACCTGATTTGAAAACAAAGTGACCTCAAAAGGAGGGGTTTGACTCTCAGGGTGCAGTCAGCTTCTCAAAGGCCATAGGTGTTACAGCTTAATACTTTCTGCATGGGGTAGCCCAGAATGGAGAATTGAAAAGAAAGCTGTGATGCTCACTTGATGCTCATTTTATCAATATTTTACAAAAGTGAAGATTTTTAGAAAAATGAACATTCTCACTGATGTCAAAGGGTACTGGAGAGGCCCACATAATTTTATTACTGTTTGGAATAATGGTTCTATTTGTAAAATTGTAACCCAAAGGTCAATCTGGATCTCTGGGTGATCCTTGGTTATGGTTCTATGATCTAGATTGAATTAATTTAGACTAGTAATGTGCAGCTTCTAAAATTATATTACAGAGAAACACATAATTTAAAAAATAATATTCCTTAAAATAAACATAAGAATTCATTTTGATGTAATATAGGTTATCAAGAAAGTGGTAAATCATAAAAGCTCTTTTAGTAAGAAATAATATACAGCTATCACATCTTAAGACTAAAGCTTTTCTTGAGTTTTTATTATTTGAACAATTTCTGCTTTACAATAACTATTGCAATTGTTTTTAAGAGCATGTATATCAAAGTGTGTTAAAGTTTAGACTTCCTATTTTGTCCTCCAGAGTAAGTATTTCTGCCCTATAATCCTGCATAATATTAATTCATTGGAAAAATTAATTTGCTTTTATAAAAAGCCAATTGACTTTTTGCTATTAATGTGACAAAACTTAACACTTTTTAAATAAATGTCAGAATATATATAGGCACATGTTTTCAATGCAGGCACCAATAGAATTGTAGAAAAGAGTTTATCATTAGAGAGATGTTTTATGATATTCCTGTTTTACTGGTATTTTTTTATCATAGAGTTAATAACTCAGTTTCGTTGAGTTTTCTCTTCTGTCAAATAAAAATAATAACATCTACCTGGCAGAATTATTGTGAAGATTAAATGAAAATACATGTACCTTACACTAGTACAATGTCTGCCCCCTGGTATGCTGTGCTCCCCATCCTGGAACCAGGCAGTCCAGTGATTAACAATATGCATAGTAAAATAATGCTTTATTTTCTTCTTGTTAATAATATTTTTATTACTTTTTAAGTTGGTTGTTGTTGCTTTTGATGATGGTGAGCTGTGAAGTCCAGCAGTAGCACAGTGAAAATTCTTGTCTTACACCCTGGAGAAATTCCACACTTCACACAAGAGGAATATAGGTATTAATTTCTATCAGGTTTTATAATACAGAAGGCTTTTATTTTGTTTTGGTCTCTAAAAATTGATGTGATATAAATATCAATGAGATAGACTTTCAATTCTAGTTAAAGCTTTTCTAAGTTAATATATTTATTTTAAAAGTTAATATTGTTAAAATGACAATTTTGTGCAAGTAATATCAGTTTTAGTAATGTTTTGATGAATAATGGATTTATCATTTAAAATGATAAAAACAAGCTTTAAAAATACAACATATGTTTTTGGGTTTAAAATGCAACTGACTAATGATCTCAATGGTAAGAAGTAGACATTTAGTTTCTTGCCAGATACTCTATATTCTCTAATTTTTGACAGCTATCTGAAGTGATACTTTCAAAAAAATCAGTGATATAAACATCCATCAAAAGATGACTGGATAAAGATGACATAGTATATATATATGATGGAATATTACTTGGCCATAAAAAATGAAATTTACCATTTGTGACAACATGGATGGACCTAGAGTGTATTATGCTAAGTGAAATAAGGCAGATTGAGAAACACAAATATCACATGATTTTGCTTATACGTGGAATCTAAAGAAACAAACAAACAAACAAAAAAACAGACATAGATACAGAAGACACTTATGGATGCCAGACGAGAAGAGTGGTTGGAGTACAGGTGAAAAAAATGAAGGGATTAAGGAGACAAGTTACTAGTTACAAAATCGTCACAGGGATGTAAAGTACAGCATAGAGTCTATAGTCAATAATATTACAATAACTATGTATAGCGCTGGGTACTAGACTTATTAGGGGATCACTTCGTAAGTTATATAAATGTCTAGCACTATGCTATATACCTACAACTAATAATGAATGTCAGCTGTAATGTAAAAAAAGAAAATTAAAATAAAGAGATTTTTATAAATCTTTTAAAGATTAAAGAGTATATGTGTTTATGTGCATATATTATATCATATAGCTATAGAGTTAGTGTGCACACTTAGTCAGGTCAGGCTGCCATAAGAGAATATCACAGACTGAGTGCCTTATACAGCGGAGATTTATTTTCTCACAGTTCTGGAGACTGGAAGTCTGAGATCAGGGCACTTGCATGGGCCGGTTCTGGTGAGGACTCTCTTCCAGGTTTACAGAACGCTGCCTTCTCACTTGTCCTCATCTACAGGAAAGTGAGAGAAAGCAAGCAAGCTCTCTGGTGTCTCTTCTTGGAAGGGCAGTCATCACAAGATAAGGGCCCCACTCTCCTGGCCCATCTAAACCTAATTCTCTGCTAAAGGCCCATCTCCAAATATTGTTCCATTGAGGGTTAGTGCTTCAACATATGAATTTTAGGGGGATAGAATTCAGTCCCTTGTGTGTGTGTGTGTGTGTGTGTGTGTGTGTGTGTGTGTGTGTGTGTGTGTTTAGGAAGTGAAAAATTTATTGAAAAATAATGAAATTAAAATTACTATATTTTAAGATTGCTTCAATATAAGACATAAGTGATAGAAATATTTAGAATGCTCTCCTGAAAACATAATAGAATTTTCTTTCATGATTATTTTATTTTTGTCTACAATTTGAAACATCAGTGTACTTTTATTGCTATGTTAAGACTCACAGGAGATAGTTTTCTTGCAATGATTTACTTGTTCTGGACATATCAATAAAAGGCAGCCAGTCACTGTATTACAGAGGTTTTCAACAATGGGTAGAAATGAAGAACTATATGAAAATTACAATACACTGTGATACAAAATAAGAGAAGCTCACAGGACTGAGGAAGCATGTTAAAGAATTTTTTAACTGTGTCTGAACATGATCAGCATAGTTTTGAACTGTACTTCGATGGAAAGTAGAGTTTAGCCACTCAACCAAAATGTGAAAAAATCTTCCGTGCTAACACTCAGCATATACAGAAGTATAAATAAGGAATATTGGGAAAATGTATTAATTTCAGAAAATTGTAGCAATTTAGTCTATCTAGAGCTAAATTGGAAGTTACACAATGATACTGATTGAGACTCAAGAAAAATGAAGATTTAATATAACAGATCACTTTACCATATTCTAGAATTTATATTTCATTACTCTGATAATTTCTAAAAACTACCTAAGAATTTTTAGTTAGAGCAGGGGCTAATATAGTGTAGGAAGAGATAGGTGATGCATCTTGGAACATTTACTACACACATCCAACTAGTTCCCCCTTTCATAAAGTGTTGTCTTTATAATATCTAAGCACTAAATTAAATCATGTAATCTAAATGTAGCAGAAAATCCTATATAACACATATGTAAAACAGTGAGATGTAAACTATATTTAAAACAAGAATTATTGGTCAATCTGTTCTAAAGGCTATTTTCTTCATTATGTATAGTATTACCAAATCCTTTCCTTTTTTGTCATAATGGTAACCTGTGGACTCTAACTTTTCAATATAGAACATAAAGTTTTCTATTTTTTGAGAATTTTCTTGAATGCTTCATTGTGGTCTTCCCAAGAACCATGATAGATGAAAACTCACTTGTGTTTCTCATCGACTTATCTAGGAGATACTCACTAAAAATTTACTTACTATTTCAGGTAGATCCAAAACTTCCTCACAGTTTCAGCCCCCCAAAATTTCCATCTTTGATCTCCAAGACTTCTCGCCCAATGTCTAGCCATTCCTTGGAAGCCTCAAAAGAAGGAAAAAGATAGTGCAGAGTACTTTCCCTTTAAATATATTCAACCAATAGTGTGCCTTATCTCTGGGCTTCCATTTACTGTTCATTTCTTTATAAATAAAAGTATGCCTCCAGTCTTCCCTATCATATTGCTCACTAGCTTTTCTAGTTAAAACATTGTGGCACTAAGGACAAGGTCATAGGGTCACAGATCTCATCAGGGCATTGCTCCTTTAGCTTTCTTTCCTTTTTTTTTTTTTTGGTCTTTATTTACTGCCACCTTTCAAAAATATTTTTCAATGAATAATTTATTATTTCTTACTTCCTTTGCATAGAACTACTAACTGCAAGTGGATTCTATTAATAAAGTTGTTACCTTAGGGAAGGAACAAGTAGCCAGTTATTTGGTTCTAAAACTAATAGCAGTCATTTGAGCACATGGGGATGAATATTTGACCTTCCAGAACATTTGTAACAGTTGCAAGCAGTGCTCTGACTGTTTCACTTCAGTTCTTAGTCTAACACATAAAGGCAATTTGGTAATCTCAATGCATCCTGCAGTTCATCAAGAAAATCCTACATTAAGAGTCAAAAGAATAGCCATAATGGATTCAGTAGTACTAGAATAATGAACAGGATTGTTTTGTTTTCTAGAAGGCACCCCAAAATTTGAATTAAAAAAATCATCATAAGTATTGGCAGAATAAATGTGAATAACTGAATCAAAATGTGTATGTAGGTTTAAATTTGACTTAAAACATGGAATGAACTATTACAATAGAAAAACTAAAGCTAATGATTATCTTCTTCATCACTCATCTCTTTATCATTTATCATGCTTCGAAGGTTTTTCGAGAAGTCCATAGCAGAGAGTTCCTGGACCCCTCATTGGTTTCCTCTTATTCCTGGGCACACAGTTCGACTGCATTTCCTAGCCTCACTTGCTAGATGGCGCCATGTGACTGAAGCCTGGCCTGTAAAATGCTGAACAAGATGGTCTGTATCATTTCTTAGTCCTTTTCTCCTGTTAGATGTGTGAAATGGCAAAAAAAAAAAAAAAAAAAAACCTGGAAAACTTGGAAGCCATATGTTGACAATTGTAGAAATATGATATAAAAGTACCTTAGGCCTCTTATTCACAGCTTGGAGAATAGCTACCTAACTAGGAATGCCCTCAATGAACTTTTATTATGAGCAAGAAACTTAGGGGCTTATCTACCATGATAACTAGGAGGATGTCAACTAACAAAGTTTGTCAACATTTTTTTAGTATAAAACAACTAATGGTATAATATGTTAATCATTTTAGAAACTTTTCTCATTACATTGCAATATTTCGTGGTTTGTCATTTTTAAATCAGTATTCAGCATTAATACTTGATTTTTTTCATGTTTTACCTCAATGTTGACTAGTCTCTTTTTAAAAAACTTACAGTTAAGAGGAATTTATCCCTTAATGTTTGGATAGCTGTGAAAGTTGAAAAGTCAGTTCTTATGCTTGATATTATTATGACTATATTTATTCACTTGCATTATTTTCTATGCACTGTTCTCTGAGTCTTCATCATTTTTAGCAATCACTCCCTCTTTTAAGTAGTAGGACTGTGTAGGGGAGGAAAAATCATTGTCCCTGTACCCATCTGAGTTCTGAGTGGAAAATCTGTAATAAAAAATAGATTCACAAGAGAAAAACAAACACAAATTTATTAACGTGTATACTTATTTATGCATGAGAGATACCTAGGAAAAATGAGTAACTCAAAGAGGTGGCTTTAGAATTCAAGATTAAATATTACCTTAATAGGGAAAGGGAAGGGGAATGCATAAGCCTCTTAGGAGAGTAAATATCTCTTTAGAAAGATAAATGGGGTCTTAGAAGAGTATATAGGTGGAATGATAGTTTGTGACAAAGTTTGTCTGGGTGTTGTGTCCACCTCTAGTCTGTTCTCCTGTGATGAGAATCACTCTTTGCTAGTTGATGAAGCTCTGAGGGAGAGAGGATCTATGACAATTGAGTTCCTTTTGGAGGATCTGTCTTTAGATAGATAAGGGGAGTTCAGAGAAAACACCTCCCTGAATTTGCTGTTTTTTAATTGCCTACAGCTCAAAGTAATCAATATACCAAAGGGCATATTTTGGGGTGGTATATCCTAAACTTCTACTGTTGTAATTTAGGGTGGCATATTCTGCTACTATTAAATTGAAATTGAGCTAGATTCTTAGGTTAAGACAAATGTGACAAATAATGCTTTTCTATGTATTATTAGAAGGTATCTTGGCAAGGATTGGGAAAGAGAACTCTGTACTTGTAAGGTCTGCCTCTGATGTAGAAGGAAAGAATGATTGCAACCATGTAGCTGCAGACCTGAGGGAAATATTAATTGGAGTTTCTAATACTAGTTTAAAATATCCTATAACATATGGCACTCTTCTACATTGTAATAATATTTAAATAATGGTGTACTGTAACCCTCAAGGTTTTCTTATTCATTTTTGTCTCCACATAAATTAATATGTATTAAATCTATTTAATTTATTTATCTTTATTATTATATATCAATATATATTAATACCATATCAATATATACTAAAGTTCTATATTAATATCTTTTCAACATCTTCATCTTTATTTTCCTTAGAACTCTTTTTGTAAATGTTTATATGAATACTTTAAATTTAAAATTTAAATTTAAATTTTCAAAATACTAATATTACTTTTTAACTTTAATTCCCTAATGTCCTTTGTTAGTTAGTGCAGGCCTGTTCTCTAACAATTAGACATCAAAATGAGATTTAACAAGCAAATATTTTGTTAGGTGATATTCCTGTTTGAGAGAAATGATGAGGAGGCAGGGTCAATCTTCAAATCACATGCCTTCTGACCCCCAGTGAAAAAGAGGATAGAGAAATCCTAGCCTGCTGTGTCCTTTAAGTGACTACCCTGTCATTTAAGTGAACGTCTGCATGATGATCAGGGGTCCTCAATTCATAGTGAGATGGTAGATAAGCCATGTGTCTCCCAGGAAAGGACTTGCCTTAGCATCTCTGCATTTCTCATTCATTATCTGTAAATAGCCCTTAGGAAGCATGACCTTTACATAAACACAGCAGTAGACTTCAGAGGACAGCAACAGGGACCTTGGTCAATGTGCTTCCTGTAGCTGAAGATCTGTGAGGCACAATCTCATTGCTACCATATGTCCTATCTGATAAGAGGTTTTCAGTCAATTGCCCATTTAGATCTTTTGGAAAATAGGTGTACTGTCATAATCAGGAAATACATTTTATATATATTTCCTAAACAGAAATATCAAAATTCTAATAGTAATTCAAACACATATTACTTTACAATAAAGGGACTCTTGCAGGTTGAGTTAGCATTCGATCTGGCCTCATGAGCCTACAAAATCAGAATCTTTAAGTATGATCCAAAAAATCTGAAAATTTTAATAAATTTTTCAGTTAATTCTTGTAGTTCTAAAGTTTGAGAGCCAATGACTAAGAAAGAATAGATAAACTCTACTGAGAGCAATAAATGAAACAAACAGACACATAGACATCCTTAATGACAGATGTAGCTTTCATATAGTTTTCTGAACATGAGGAATTGTTTATACTCTAGAGCTTCCATTTTTCTGTCTTCAGGATGAGGAAACTTTATGGATCTGAATAGAAGCAAAACTTCTTTTAAAAAGTAAGCACACTTTGGAAAGATGTAAAAAAAAGTGTCTAAGCATTTGATCCTTTCTTAATTTTCTTATCTACAATCCATCTTGCAAATTCTGGAAGAGCTGGTATCTCTTTTCTACTCTACGACTATTGGAAATGGTTTTTCTCAGTTAAATATGTAAAATTAAATCACCTTGCAATTGCTCCAAGGTTACAGATAATAGGAGTTGTAGTTGGTGTATTTTTTTCTTCTCATTTTCATTAAATTCCCTCACAGTAGATATAAAAACTGTTTCTTCATTGGCATTATTGGTGACTATACTGAATGCTGACATGTGAAATTAAATTAAATTTTTCTATCAGTAGAAAGAAAATAATAGAGCCTGATTAAATCCCAGTGTAGTTTTATACCACCTATTTACAAACACTTTTATATACTAAACCACATGTCACTTAAAGCAATTATGTGACACATATATCATTTACTTTTATTGTTACTTCATGAGCTCAACAATAAAGTAGATTTTAAATTGTAGAATAATTGTTTCATCTATATGTAAAATGTAAAAACTGGGTCTAAGATTTGAAAATTGCAAATTCTGTTATTTCAGTACAGCCATTATTCAGGGGTTAAAGTTGATAAAGATTATTTAATTGAGAGAGATTTATCGTGCTATTTCAAAATATAATAATCAATTTTAAATGTTAAACAGATATCTATGAATTAGTTTATTAATCTGTGATAAAATCATGTGGTAGTATTTTGCATATAAATTATGTAGCAGTTAAATTTCCTGGGTTGTACCTTATATAAAAAGATTTACTTATAAACAAGAGATTTAGAACATTTTGATCAATTTTCTTCTTCCTAAAATGCAGCTGTTTGTAGTAAATCTTTACAATGTTGCATGATTCAGCAATAAAAACTATCAGGCTATAAATGGTATGGGGAAAGCTAAAGTATATATTGTTAAGGAAAGAAATCAGTCCAAAAATACTACCTACTTATTATGTGATTTAAACTATTTACAGTTTGGAAAAGGCAAAAGTATACAGACAGTAAAATGATCAGTGGTGGCAGATTCAGGGGATAGGCAAGATGAATAGATGAAGAACAGATTTTATTTGGTCACCAAAACTCCCCTGTATGATATACCGTTAATGGTGGACATATGACATTATACATGCATCTGAACTCAGTACTACATACAACACAAAGAATGAAGCCTCCTGTAAAATGTGGACTTTAGTTAATAATATATCAATATTGGTTCATTAATTGCACCAAATGGACCATATTAATGCAAGACATTATAACTAGGGGAAACTGGAGGTGGGTGACGCACATGGAACTCTATACTTAGATCAATTTTTCTTGAAACCTAAAACTAGTCTTAGAAGCAAAATTCATTAATCATGCAGCTGTTTCACATGTGAAATTTAGGGTTAGCAAGGACAATGCACAGAGTAAGATAATGAACTAATAAAATTTAATTTTGTTATGTGTTAAAACTGAGGGTTCCAATTGAATTATCTAGCTTCCGTTAAGTATTAATTTAAGTAATTTTAAATTTCAGTCTAAATTTGCAGGATTTGTTTAAAACAGCCAATAATGACCCCAGTGTTGCTCTTGGGAAAAAATTAGGAGCTAGTGCTGCCATCAGGAATATTTCAGGAACATGAGCATCAAACCTAACTCAGATAAGAAAGAGCTTTTGGCAAGACATTTTCTGGAAGACATTTTTAAATTTTGAAACCATCTGTCTCTGCAATGCTCTAAGTCCATATCTGTTAAAGGTATAACCATTTCCTCTAGCATGATCTTAGCAGTCCTTTTCTGGACAGTGGGAATCAGTTGATCTCATGACTCTTAAGCTTCATCACTACAGCTGCATAGTTCCACTACCTGTTTCAAGTGCCTCTTTTATTGTAAATCAAGCTTTAAAAAGTGGAAATCTTGAATTTCAGACACTCAGTTTTGAATAAGATGTTAAAAGGTTTATTGGAAAAGGGTTAATGATGTAGTTTATTATGAAGTAATTAATTAAAATGATATGAATTAACAGTAAGAGAAATATATGTTTTTGTTTTGTTTTTTAAGCCTTTTGAGAAATTCTTTATTTGGCCATAATTTTAGGCTTCTGAAATTAATCAGTAGATTTTGATTCTACACAACAGAAAGAAAATAGAAAATGGAATGGTAAATCAGATTATATCAAACTCATAATGGTAGAACTGGAAAATACCCTTCAGATAGTTTACTCTAAGTCTTATAAACTGTCAGTCAGCTCATAGACCAAGCCTATAGATCAAACCAAGTCAGATGATGCTTTAAAAACAAAATTTCCATTGTTTATAAAATGTAAAAGTTTATGGAATTCACATAAAATTTTGAATTTATTTTCCACTTTAAAATCTCACTGGACTTATTGCATAGTAGTTACCCTTATTAAATAGAACATGCAGTGTCCAATCTTTACTTCATCCACTTTCCCTATTAATTTATGTTCCTTTCATTCTATTCAATTTTGTTATCTTTCTCTCCTCTCTGCCATGTGATTTTATGGATCTTGACATCTTTTTGCTTCATTTTATATTTACATTATATTTGACTCCAAAGGGAATATGTAATTTGCCCCAATCACATAACTGGTACTTTCCAGGGTATAAAACAAAATAAAACGGGTCCAGCCTGGCAACAAATAGAACAGAATAAAAATTTGGTCATCTAATGCTCATTACTGTAGAGGCTCATCTAAGTCTAACCTGAAGAAAATTGCATTTTTATGGTATGTTTTGATTCTGGTAGAAAGAAGTGTGTTGGAATAATTAAGGCAAACGTTAATGAGGAGATATTTTGTCTAGAAGTAAATCTGTTTAAACATTTACTACCAAATAGAATTTGAAATGCTTTTAGTGGTATAAATTAGATTTAAATTCCTTCTTAAATTATGCCAGTTAATTTGTCTGGTATTAATCCTTTCTATCCAGATTGTACAAAATACACACAAAATATTATTTTTAAAGTTTGAAATAAAAGATGGCATTTTTCTATGTTAAAGCTAAAAGTTCATTAGCTGCAGACTTTATATTTTAGTAATTTATAAGGGTCAATAAACTAAATATGGAAAGCAAAAACTTTAGCTTTTATCACCCGTAGTAACAAAACAGACAAGTAAACAATTTAAGCAATGTCTAATTCTACAAAAAAATGACATTTAGTTTAGGAAAATTATTCCAGAATATGACTAACATATGTTTTCTTATATTAAACTTAAGTTGCATGCAATTTGATCTATCACAAGTTAGCAATTCATTGCTCTTATTATTGAAGCCATGTGTGTTAGCTATCTATTGCAGCATAACAATATTAACACAAACTTAATAAATTTAAAAAAACACATAAATCATCTTGAAGTTATGTAGGTTAGAAATTAGTCACCTGTGTTCTCTGTTTCATTGTCTCATACAAGTTTGAAATGAGGTATTGGCCACTGCTAGGGTTTCATCTGAGGCTTAACTAGAGCATTTCCAAGCTCATGTGGTTTTTGGTAAGATTCAGTTACTTGTGGGATTCAGTTCCTTGCTGACTACTGGTGAGACATCACCTTCAATATCCTGCACGTGGACGATTCCATATATCCACTTCATTAAATCCAGTAAAGGAAATAGAGTCTTCTAGAAAGAATGAAGTTATAAGCTATAAACATATATTACATGGTCACTGAGGTGACATCTCATCTACTGTGCCAATTTCTATTGGTTAGAAATAAGCCACTCTCTGGCCCTCATGCAAGAGGAGAGGAAGACTCAAGGGTAAGAATACCAGCAGAACAAGATTATTGAGGGCCTTTTTAGAGACTATTGCATTTCCTTAGCTCTCTAATTTTAACCATTTTCAGTTGTGTTTTTTTTTTTTTTTACAATCGCCATGGTCAACCACTAAGCAATGTGATCATCAGGATCTTGTCTCAATGTCTCTATAATCTCCAATGTCATATAATGTATCTATTCATAAATAAAGCAGTCCATCACAACCGATTTTAGTGTCACTTTCGTAAAGGCCTTCCTTTTTTTAAGCCTACTCTTATTTTTGTTCAAAGTTAACAAAGTTATGCTTTGTGCAGTGCACTGACACTATGACAATGACTAAATAATTTATAGAATATAATTGTGTTATCTCAGATATCTTCCTTAAGAAGTTTCTAAACATGTTTTTTATAAAGTACTTGGGACTCTTTGATTAGAAATGATAGAAATCTTAGATAAAAGAAATAAAAGATAATTTTTTCCCATTAATGATATAATGAGTTTACCAAGCTTTAAGTATAGCAGCATTTAAATATTAGGCAAAATTTTTGCTGTTTTTAAACTTTTTTGCTGCTGTTAGGATCCCCCTCATCCACAGATGAGAGTAGCAACATTTCTCCAACTGAAAACCATCAGGAACAGATCTGGCGTGGAACTGCTGAGTTGTAAGGTCGCAGTTTATAGAAATATGACAGAGTGAGAGACATCTCCAGATCTCTTCCTTTGAAACTACAATAAGCTGAACAACTAAAATTCATTAAAAACACCCAAACTGCACAAAAGTGTGTCTGAGCATGGGATCTGCACATAAGAGCTATCTTAGGTCAGAACCCTGGGTGTTGGATAGTGGATTTGGAAAAATAATTAAGCTGCCTTTTGCAGCCATAGGAGCTCCCTGTAAGAGGAGGGGAAGAGAAGAGGTGTGGTGAGTTCACTAAACAGCTCTGCCTGGGGGTGCTGTGAAATCCATGTGGCCGGTGGCAGGGCCCAGTCATCAGGGCAGAAAGCAGAGAAGCGGGTTGGCGGAGAAACAACAGTTAATTTTACCAACTGCAGTTGCAAAACAGAGGCTGAGCTGCAGTTTCTAAACCCCCAACCCAGAAGGACCCTCCTTCATATCCTCCGAGACAGAACACCACGGAGCCGCAGAGGAATCTGAGTAAACACTACCAAAACTTTTGCAAACACTGAAAGGGACTAAGATGGAGAGTAGCAAACATGATTAAATATCTATAAGAAATTATAAAGGCATTATTAAGGCTTTATATATAGCAGGGATCTAAAAAGCTTAGACGGTGGAAACCAACAACAACAAAAAAAAAGTTCCTTCTTTGCAACAAGCTAAATAGAGAGACTTTCATGTAATAAATATCTCTGGGGAAAAAAAAGAATACACTTCCATTAATGTCTGAGTGGAGGAATAGTCCATTAAATACCATGAACAACCAAGGTGACAGGTCATCTCAGAAAGAAAAAAAACTCCAGAAAATAAGCTTATAGACATAGAAATATGCAACTTGAATGACAGAGAATTCAGGATGGCAATTCTGAAAAAACTCAGTGAGTTCCAAAATGAGTTATATCAATAATTTCACAAATTGAAAAAACAACCTGATGAGCTGAGCAAGGAGACTGAAACCCTCAAAAAGAACAGAATAGATTTCCTGGAGATAAAAAACACACTGTAAGAGTTGAAAAATAAAATCTCAAGCTTTAGAACAAAAAGAACAAAATAGATTTCCTAGAGATAAAAAATACACTGTAGGAGTTGAAAAATGAAATAGCAAGCTTGGGAAATAGAGTTGACCAAATGGAGAACAGGACTAGTGATATCAAAAACAGAAATCTAAAAATAAATCAGAAGAAGAGAAAAACTGAAGAATGAAAAATAATAAAAGAAAACTAAAACTAGCTGATACCATTATGAGAGGAAACATAAGAATAATGGGCATTATTAAAGGCAAAAAGGAAGCAGGAACTAGAAACATTTTCAGACAAATAGTTGATCTAAGAAATGAGCTGGAGCTTGGAATTCAATAAGTCAACAGAAAACCCGAGTATGTCAACCCAAAAAGACCTTCACCAAGACACATTGTATTAAAATTATCAAAAATTGATGACAAAGATAGAATACTCTGGGCAGACAGGGAAAGAAAATGGTAGCTTTAAAGGAAAACCCATTAGATTATCTTCAAACTTCTCAGCACATACCTTGCAAGCCAGAAAAGAGTAAAATGAAATATTTAAAATATTAAGTGAAAGGAACTAGCAACCTAGAATAACGTATTCTATTAAGGTCTCCTTTACATATGAAGGAGAAATTAAGACCTTTCCAGACATACAAAAATTGAGGGAATTCTCTACTACAAGGCCTGTACTAGAGGGGATCTGTTGACCAAAAAATAAATGGCAAAAAAAAAAAATACATAGTTAGGAGTAAAGGGACTATCAGGCAAACAGAAATAGAGGAGTGCTAAGACAAGGCATTATAAGCTTAAGTAATCAGAAGAGAGTTTCTATAACAAGATAGTAATGAATGTTCAGCATACATAGGGACAAACCGAGACAACATTAACTGAAAAAGAGAGTATTCAAAAATCCAGATTTACAAAGGGGAATGGAGATAAGGCATGAGCAGAAGAAAATGGATGACTGTGTATGTGTGTGTGTGTGTGTGTGTGTGTGTGTGTGTGTGTGTGTGTGTGTGTGTATGTATATGTGTATATATATATATATGTCCTTTACATATTCATAATGATAACCATACACCAAAGTACAGAACTGAATATATAACATAAAACAAGAAGAACCAGAGGGAAAACCCACAAAACCTAAAACCCGCCCCTACCCAAAACAAAACAAAACAGACACACAAAATCAAGGAAGCAATGGAAAAACCAAGCTACCAAAAAGCAAAAGATAAAATGGCTATAAGAAGACTTCATATTTCAATAATCCCTCTAAATGGACTGATCTCACCAATAAAAAGGCACAGAGTTGCAGAACGGATCAAAAAACAAAACCCAACCTTATGCTGCCTCCAAGA